>NTPY01000876.1:202881-235079 GCA_002922825.1 Brachionus calyciflorus
TAGAAATATATTTTACAAATATAAAATTACTTTTTACTCATTAAAAATCTTTTTAATCCAATTTATTTCTAATTTTAACTTTGAGCTCTTAAATAAGTAAAAAACACCGAATACCCTTCTTTTCTTTTAAAATAACTTACAGTACTGCTGTAATAAAATGAGTTTAGCATATTTGGGTCCACTATAGAACCTCCCCTAACGCCAAATCAAAATAAAATATAAATCAGCTTGTAGATCTCAACGAGCTGATCACGAATATATATAATTTATAGGGAGCCACTTAAAATAGCTGCAATCAAAATAGCTTGATTAATTGAGCAAATTTAAATTATAGCATGTATCAAAACAGCAAAAGATAAATAGCAATAACCAAATTAAAAATAGCAATTAACAAAAATAGCAGTAATCAATTTAGCAAGTATTACCTGAAAATCAAAATAGCAGATAAATTTTTTTCTTTTTTTTAAATTAATTTTTATAGTTTCTTTAAATTTTATTTCACTGTTTCACTGTTTTGTACAGTATTATTCCTTAAAATATAAAATAAATCGAAATCTCAAAAATTAAAAAATTTTTAATTTTCTTTAATTAATGACCGATCGCTTTGAAGCTAAAAATTAAAAAGATAAAATTTCAACTTGTCTAATTAATAAATTGATTAATTTTTGCTCTTATGAACTTGCTATTTTTAATTAACTTATTGCTATTTTTGCGTAATTAAAAATTTTTTTTGGCTAATTTAATCGTGCTAATTTGAACTTGCTAATTTATTATTTGCTCTTTTAAGATAGAGCCTAATTTATACTATGCTACTGACACACTTCCTTTCGAAAACTATTACAGTTTAAAGTTTATAAAACCATAGATATATCAGTGGGAATAATTTGGGTCATGTCGACTTTGTGAACACTTGTTCACTAAAAATATAATTCACAAATTCCATGAAAATCAAAAAATTTACAAAATTTAGTGATCCTTTTAATTCAAAAATTTAAAATGAAAGGTTTCTTAAGAAAATTTAGTGAACACTTACAATAAAATGTGAACAATTTTTTATTTTTATTGTTCACCAATTTTATGAACACTATTATTTAAGATGACATTGTGCACAAAGTCGACATGACCCGATAATTTAAATTAAACAAATATTTTTTTGTGTAAAAAAATGATTTGTAACTTGAAAAATTTGTGTTCAAAAGTTCGCATTTTGTTATAAACTTTAAAAAAAATTGTGAAAAAAAGTTTCTTCGTTGTGGGCAACAGTTTTTTAATTGTGGGTAAAAGTTATTTCATTGTAAGTAAAAGTCTAAAATTTCATTAAAAAAAATTTCAAATTCATCATTAAATAACCATGTTACACTCCTATTTATAGGAGGTTTTGTGCACTTTTATTGTTTACTGGGAATACCTACAAATAGTTCTTAAATTTTTGAAATTGGTACCATACGACATTTTTTCTATAAACATAAATTAATATTGACCATTAATTCAGATGTTTTTTTAGCAAAATCAGCTGGCAAGTTTTTCACATTTATATTCTACTTTTAGAATAAATAGTAAAAAAATGAATATTGTCCATGCTATTGTTTATCTCTCGAATTTTCGTAGACAAATTCAGACAGTACATTAATTTTTTAAAACAAAAATAATTGAAAATTTTAAAGCAACTTCTTTTTAATAATTGAAATTATTTAAAATCAAACAAAATTTAGTTCATTTAATTAATTAAGTCTAATTTCATAATTTATCTAATAAAATTAAAATCTCAAAAAAAAAAATCTTTGATATTTCAATCAAATAAAATTTAGTTAGTGAAATTTAAAAGTCTTCTTACCATGGTATGGAAGCTAGATAAAGTATAACTGTTTGTAAATCATCAATCGATAACTTATCCAATTGAGAATCGAATGGAAATTGTATTAAAATATTATTTAATCTATCGCGTCCACCAGTTAAAATAACGCATTTTTCGGCTAATAAAGGCCTTAATTTAAGCGTATTATTACATGTAATCAATGACATTGAGTCCATATTTTATTATACTTTCATTGAATACATTATTAAGAATAAATAAAATCTATTTTAAAAAAAAAATAATTATTATTATAAAATTTGCCTCAATTCTAATTAACCTTCAAAATATTTCAGAAAAAACAGATAAACAAAATTCAAATGAAATATCCATTTTTTGTAATTTTTCATTTTGGCCCGAATAAATTAAACCGTCAGACAATAATCAATCAATTTTTTTCTTCTTCTTATTTTCCATAAATATAATTTAAGGGATTTAATTCGAAAAAACAAAACTTTTCTTTTCGAATTCTCTCTTTTTCTCTCTAATTCATGTTCGTATAGTCTCTTTTTTTTTAGAAAAGACTACTGTTGTTTTTATTTTTGTATTTCTATTTTTGAAATATATAAGCAAAAAGAGTAAGTATAATAAGACTGCTTTTAAACATTAAATTATAATATTTTGATAATTTTTTTTAAATGAAAACAATGGCCAACAAGTTTTTTCATATTTACAAATTGCAATAAGGATTTTTTTTTGTTGATAATTTGAGCAAAATTATGTAGAGGAATTAATCAAGCATTTCAGAGTAATTTTAAATCCGCGAAAGTAACTTGTATCAAATTGTTTAAGACGAAAGAGTCCTTTGGTGTTTTTTTCTCAAATTGAGTCATGATATTAATTAGTTGTCTATTAAGTCCGGTTTTTATAATTTTATAATATATGATAATAATAGAATAAAATGGACATTTAATTTGTCTGATTGCTTTATTGATTTTTTATGTATTTAAATTTAAGACTATAATTAATTGATTGAAAAAAAAAGATTTATTTATGATTGGCGCTGTAAAGTAAATTTCAATTCATGCAAATTCAACGGAAAGTGATAAAATTATTCTGTAAAATTCTACAAAGTGTAATACATTAACATGCTTATTAGCATATCGATTTATCTGTGACATTTGACAGAATGAATTATGTCTTCCACAGAAAAAAAAAATTTACTTGGCTCAAACAAAACAAAAAATTAAAACTTTTCTTTAAAAATTGTATGTCCAGTTTGGACAAAATAACTTTACAAAAAAAGATATTTTGACAAGAAACTAGGTTTGTATTTCGATTCAAAATCACCTTTTCGAGAAATCAGTAGGCGTTTCGATACTAAATATTTTTTTCGAAAATTAAATTTTTTTGTCGAAAGAATATTTGCAGAATAAATTTTACGAACTTCGAATTCTTTATTTTTAATCGATATACAGTTTGATCCCTTTAAATAGACTCCGTTTTTGACGATTTTTCTATATTAGAATGGATTTTTCTAGTCCCATTCATTTTCCTATCAAATCTCATATGAAATTTTTTTTACTAAACGTTTTACGCGCTATAAAGATAGTTATAACGGTTAAATGGTTTTTCACTAAAATTAACACTCATTTAAGACTTAAATCTACACAATTCGATAGAAATATGTAAAACTATATTTAAAAGCTTTATAAGGTCTCTATTTGATAATGCATTTATTCCTCTCTCTTGTCTTACACAAAAAATTCTCACCGATCTTCAAGTTACTCAAAATAACCGAAGACGGAGAAGTTGCTATTTTGTTTTCAAAAGTTGCTCAAAATTCTAGAATTTATTTCTTAATTAAATTTAGCATAAATGAATTAGTTTTTGTATATTTGAATAAGAATGCGGATAAAAATGCAAAAAATTTCTTTATTTTCTTTATCACTTTCAAGTAAAATAAAATCTTAAAAATCGCTAATATCAATATTGTCAGTAACTTCATTAATGAGCTTTCTTTTAGTATTAAAATATAAAAAATTTGTAAAAAAACGTTATTTTTGCACAAAGAAGTTTGAACCTATTTCTTGGCATGGCAGCAGATGTCCAATCGGAATGATGAATAGAGCCAAAGCTCTGTCTTTGTAATAAAAATAATCTCATCCGACATATTCTGGCGATTATCAGCTAATACTATCTAATATTTGGACAAAGTCCGTTCATAGTCAAAACAAGTTGATGGAAGATTAATTATCCAACGAGCATATTCAAACATATTCGGGAGCCTGTTTTTTTTTTTGACACCACCATTTTTCTAAATCTTTATTTTCTTCTATTCATTAGCTATAATTTTTAAATCTTTTATTATAGCAAAATGTTAATTCATTTTTGAGAAATTTATAAAAATTGTTTAAAATTTGCTAAAAATAGCTCTTTAGCTCCTAAAAGTTGTTCAAAGTTGCTAAAAGTTGCTAAAGTTGCGAAAGCAACCTTTGGTCGTCTCTGAAAATAACATACTGAGACAAGAACAACAGAGATGCATACCAGATTAAATCTTGACTTAATTTCTACCAGAACGAACAAACTCTTAAATAATTATTTTTCTAAACGAATTAATCATCCTCAATTAATTGAAGATTAAAACACTTTCGTAAAGAATGTAAATGGCGAGCGAAAATTATTTACCGAATCGGTTATCTTCATTTAATTTTTTAATTTATTTAACGATTTTTTTTTCTATCATTAGGCTGAAAAGAAGGACTCGATCAATTCTATTCATCCTAAGGAATTCCCTTAAATTATTGGTGAACTGAAGTTTGTGATCAATTCGCTCAATTCAAAATTTTCAAATTTTCTTGCAATTTAAAAATTAAATTTTTTTAAAATTCATGTACTCAATAGTTTTATATTGAAATAATTTTGTCTTATTGTTTTGAATTGAGCGAATTGAGCGAATTGATCACAAACTTCAGTTAACCTAAATTATTTAATAAAAAAAAAACACTCATTTATAACGATTGTATTATTTTTCTGTTTCTTAAAATGACCTCTACTTTTCATAAGGTTTCATAATAATTCAAAAATTTCTTTTCTAACTACGATTCGGTAAAAATTAAAAGAAATGTGTTAAAATTTTTTATCAAAAACTGGAATTACATCATGAATTACTATTAAGTGTGGAAAAACTGCGGAATTACTGTGAGCCCCTTTTCTAATTGGCTATATTAAATAGCTAAATTAACAGCAAAGACCAAAT
The DNA here is from genome assembly GCA_002922825.1 of Brachionus calyciflorus. Taxonomy (NCBI): domain Eukaryota; kingdom Metazoa; phylum Rotifera; class Eurotatoria; order Ploima; family Brachionidae; genus Brachionus; species Brachionus calyciflorus. Next base: position 207,933 of record NTPY01000876.1, read on the forward strand.
AGAGCATCTATTCGAGATTGAAGCCACAATAAGCATCAAGTCATGCAACAAGCAAAATATCCACAAATTTAAAAAATTTTTTTCATTAAAAAAATTTATTTACAAATCTTTTTTTTGTATTTCAGCTTATTAAACCACTAAATATAAAAAAGTCTTTTTGAATGATGACTTTTTTCTTAGTTTTAAAATTTTCGTTTAGCTTTATTTTTTCGTTGTTAAAAAAAATTATTTATTTTCTTTTTTTTGTTCAATAAAAATTAATATTTAACAATTTTCTCATTCATCTTTTAGTTCATCATTAGGAATGTTTTTCAGCCAATCATAAAGTTCTTCTAAGTCTTTCAATTGTTTCCTCATATTTTCTAAAAGTTCTTCGATTTGAGCTAGTGTTGGATGCTTACTCCTCCAGCTTTCAATTAACGATTTAATATCAAAGTAAACAAAAATACTTGATAAAATAATTGTTCCATTTTTGACTAGATTTTTCGCAGCTTTTCTACTTAGATTTACACCGAGTTTGCCCAGTATTGCTCTTATAGTTAGCGATTGATTAGCCAAACTTCGCCAAAACTGACTTCCTGCACCAAAGGCAAGATTAAATCCCGAAGTAGCTTTAAATAAAGAGTTTAAATCGTGAAATCTCAATATATTCATTCCATTAATTCCTCTTTTAAATACTAAGAAAGTAGCACTTGCTGCTGCTTCATCTTCATTCATTCCATCTTTCATTAAAAACTCACTGATTTTCTCAATTTCTTGAAAATATTCATTGAGTTTTTCACCAGTTTTATTTCTTTTGTCGAAAATTTCACTTATTTGTTCAGTGAGAGTTTTTGAGGCAAAAAAGTCAACTGCTTCGGTTCCAATACTAACCGCTGCTCCACCAATTCCCAAAGCAGTACCCAACCCAGTTGCAGCTACAATTGATGTACCACCAGTAAAAGGAGCAAGTACCAAAGAACCTATTACTAGACCTGCACCAGCTGTTGATACAGATGTACCAATAGTACGAGTAATGTTGCATTTATTGTGATGTTGTTCAATTTCGGCCTTTTTAATTTCAAAGGCTTTAATTGCTTCTTTAGTTTCTGTTATAAATTCTTGTAATTTTTCAATTGGATCCATTTAATTTGAAAATTTAAATTTAAAATAAAATATTTATCTTTTTGGTTTTTAATTTTACTATAAACATTTTTAAATTTGCTTGCTTTTTATACTAAAGTTTATCAATCGAATTTCATAATATGAAGAAATTTAATTTTAAAGATAAGATATACAGTAATTTGTCGTCAAAAATTCTCAACTTGAAAATAAGTTAAAGGTTTAATTAAACATACAGTATGTCACAAAAAGTTGTGTCTTATTTTTTGGCAAACAGGTCTCAAATCAAAGATAATTAAATTTTTATTTTTCATGTAATTACTATTGCCATTTTCAGAGCCAAATTAATAAAAATGGTCTTTTAAACTTATTAGAAACAATTTATCCGTTGCTTCAAAAAAAAATTTCCGCCGAATTTGATGAAAAATTTAATTATCTTTCAATAATCTGTTATTTAATTTTAAAAAACGAACCTTAAAAACTACATTAAAACTTAAAAATAAGAAAAATCTTCAAATCTAAATATCAATAAGTTAAAAAGACGAAGCTTGGTGTTTTACATTATTATATGAAAGAGGAATCTGAGCTGAATAAAATAATATATTTTTTTATCTTGGTCTAAACTTCTTTTCCTATGAAAATTCGTATCGTATAAATTACACTTTTTTTAGTGCCCATCTTTGAGTGACAATATCTCTTGTAAAAAAAAATCTGGTAAGAAAAAAATTATACTAGACAAAATGTGAGATGATAAGCTTTAAAAAAATATATAACACTAAGCTTTAGCGTGAAATGAAAAATCGTGAAACCCGTCCTTTGTAACAAGTTGATTTCTTCTTTGAATAAATGAACGGAATGAAAAAATTTAAAAATAAGACAACTAAAATTAAAAAAAAGCTTGATTCTAACTTTTTTTGACATACTGTAGGCCTCTTTGCATATTGCAAATAGAACCTTTTTTCAACGCTGCACAAATTATTAATTTTTGCATGATTTTTGTAAATTATGATTCATAAGATCCGAACAAATCACCTTCATTTAGACCAATCTTCTTGCTAAGTTTTTTCGACAAACTACTTGAGAGAGTTCTTACCGCATGGCGATAAGAAAGAATAAATACAGTCAAGCCTCTTAAATCCGAATAAATTTTTGTCGGAAAAAATATGCGATTTTGAATGCAAAATCTACTTGGTAATCCAAATTTACGTTAATTCGAACATAATTTTGGTAAAATTTTGTTCGGATTAAAAAGGGTTTAATGTCCTAATAAATGAGCAATTAGTTTTTTTACAAATATAAGGACATAACTGAAGTGGAATAAAATTTTACTGGATTTTTTTGATCAACGAATAATTTTTTTTAAATTGTTAAATACAAGGTTAAATAAACAGGAAAATAGACTCTCAATCCAATTGGATATTGCACTGCTGATGAGCAAGTCAAATATTTAATAGAAGATTCAATTTCGCTTTAGAACTAACTTGATGAGATGAATGATAATTATTCTTAAAAATTTCTTGACTCTTTAATTAGTTAAAGCTTAAAAAAAAAATAAATTTATTTAAAACAAAAATTAGCTTTGTAAATTTCATTTCAATACGATTTCAAATAACTTTTGAATGAAAAAGCAATTAAATATTTTACAAAATGCACAAGTTAAACTAAGATTCAGCAAAATGCCTGATAAAATTTGCCAAAAAATTTCCCTAACAATAATTTAATTATTTTCCATTCATAAATTAATTTGAAATCAAATTGAAATGCGAATTCTACAAAGCCAAAAAAAAATTTAAGAAAAAAAAATGGCATAAATTTTCAGAAATAAAAGTAAATGTAAAATTTTTTTTTAGGAGCAAAAATTTTGATTACTACTAAAAATGGCTTGATTCTTTGAAAAGTCGCTGAATTCGAAAGAACAAAAACAATAAAAAAAAAAGAGAGATTCCAAACTTGTTTTTTTTTGTTTGTTTTTGTTTATATAAATAAATACAAAAAATACTAAATTAACTTGCCTAAAATAAATTAAAAAAATTTCAAAATATAAATGGAATAATTTTGTTATAAGCATCCTGGTTTCACTCAAGGGCGGAAATATTTTGTTGTTACAAATAATCTTGAAATATTTTCAATTTCGAAGATTCTCTTATTGAGTTCAGCCTTTTTGACTGAGACTCAACAATTCGATACGTCTATTAATAATTCTTTGTCATCCACATGAAATGCAGAAAGGTCATAACGAGGTGTCATATTATTCTTTTTCATATTTGCCATCGAATTTCTAATATCACTTTGAGTTTTTCTTTTATAAACAACGGCTTTATCTATTACTTTGGCTACTTTTATTTCCTTGATAATACTCGAATTTACATAGCCTTTAATTTTGAATCCAATTACTAGCAATATTAAACAAATTACTATAAACATTGATAACCACATGAAAAAACTAAGTAAACCAAAATGCTTTAAAGAGCTAATTATTTCTGTTTTCTTGTCACTTAAATCTTGTACAGGTTTTGTTGATGTTATATTGTATTCTCCATAATTTTCATTCTCATTTAGTAGTTTTATATTATGAGATATGTTAATAGAATGGGATCGATTATTGTCAGTAAATGTTATATTTGCCCAAATGATACCAAAATATATACTTTCTTTTTTAAAATTTTCAACTTTAAATTCTGTTTGTTGATTATTCATGGGCATAAGATTTAAATCTACATTTTCTAAATACGAACCATTAGTATCGCGAATTGTTATAAAGTATTTATTTAGCTTAATTTGATTCGATTGCTTAAAACTTAGTGAATAATTAAGTTGAGCTTTTTTTTCATTAAATACTACAGCATTTATTTCAAGATCGAATAATTCACTAAGATCATTCGGTAAATCATTTTTATCCTTTTCATAATTTGGTTGAGTATGATGTGATAATCGATCGTCTTGAAGAAAATCAAAATGAAAAATCTTCTTGTGTCTTGAATTAAAATCGGTAGTGAATAGAGTGAAAATGTCATGATGTACAGTTGGATGTTTGAGCAACTCGTCAACATAAACTCTATCATTTGAAAACTTGTATCTATTCCAAACAAAAGAGTCTTTTTCTTTGTAGAACATTTCATTAATTGGTGTGCCAATCTCAAAAGCCAATATTACATCACCGTGATTTATGTACGAATATAAAGTTTTTCCACTCAAAATTGAAGTCCATTTTGAACCATCATAAAAAACTAAATTAGATTCATTGTCATGGCGATTCCAAGCTGTTGCTACAGAAAAATCTGGATATGTTGCATCGTTTAGATAGCCTTGTGGATTTTTGTATGAATAATAAAAACGATTTTGTAAGTCAAGTGAAAAATCCTTGTAAATAAAGTTTTTAAAAAAAAAAAAATTTTTTTCTTCTAATTTAGAAAAATTAAGTACTTTTAATTGATTCAATTGAACAGGCGTCCATTTTGAGTTTTTATTGAAAACATAGGTTTTTTTAGTTTGATTAACTCGTTTATTTACCATGAAGACTCCTCCTTGCTCACTAAAACTTATAAAATCGATGGGTTCATTTAGTCTAAACATTAAAAAATTTCTTTAAAAAAATGATTCCCAAAAAAATATAATATAAAAAGCTTTACTTTTCTGATTTATTTTCGAAATAAATATCGTCTAGAGTTAAATCAAAAACAAAATTTCTTATATCTTCTGTGGTGAATAGATCTCGTTTGATTTGGTTTTCACTTTCATATGTAACTAATACCAATATTTCATGGTAATTACTCCAAACTATTTTATATTCCTATTCAATGGAAAATTTTATTTTATTTTTAAATAAAAGTCTTGCCTGTTATGTGACCAGAAGTTTAATGCTGACTTTGTGGCCAGTTTTTTTTTTTCTGGTCACAAATATACTAGTCACATAATAGGCGACCAGATTAGAGTAAAATCCTTTAATTTATGGTCAGCTAATTTAAAACATCTTAAATTATAATAAATTTAATTGAGAAAAAATTTTAGAGAAATAAAAACGGTTCTATCAATTCGACACACAAAAAAATATTTTCAACACAAATTCAAACTGTCAAGCACAAACGTGATATCTTATCGACACAAAAAATGAAAAAATATGACAAAACTTGTTAACACAAAAAAGAATTTTTTAGAAGAAAAATTTTATTTAATTTACTGTAAAATGACAATCATCAGAAAATAAAATCGTTGATTGAATCAAATATTTAAGTTAACGAAAAGATGAGCAATGTTTAAACATTGTGCAAACTAATTCAAAACAAAAAGGACACAGAGCAGAAACAAAACCGGGGCAGTACAAACATTTAAAAGAATGTTTAATTAAAAATCTAAGCAGAACATAAGGGAAACATTGCTGTTTTTTTAGATTATGTTTAGAAACATGTTTCTCTGTATGTTTTAAAATTGTGTTCTGTTTAAACAGTGCTTAAACGAATTTTTAAATTTGTTTTTTTTTACTGTAATTTTCAATTTTAATATAAATGTTTTCTATTTTAAAATTCGAAACAAAAATTCTCTTTTTTCTACATTTTATTTTTCCTAGTAGTGATACACTGCCAATTTTATAGCAAAGGAACTTTTTTAATTTGTTAAGATAAAAAAATATTAAAGAAATTGTACACTTCGTTAAAAGATAAATATCTATCCGAAAAAACGAACATCTCTCAAAACTATTATTAAAGTTTCAGAAAATAAAATAAGAATAGCCGAGTGAATACCGTAAACCTTTGCTTACTACTCTTAAAAATAAGGTTGAATTTTGAATTAACTTTATATGAAAAATTTTTCAAGCACAAAATAAAATTTTATTTCAATTTTAATTAAAAAAAAATTTTAGAGTTAATTTCAAAAAGATTTAATCAAATTTTTTACCTTTATTATATTTTCTGAAGTTAAGTCTGATTGCGATATTATGGTAAAAATCAGAGTTGTTTACGAGTCCCAAACAAAACAAGTCTCTACGAGTCTTTAAGGCTTCAAGTCAAAACTAGTACTTTAAAAATTTATTTTTTTTCAAGTCAAACTCAATTGAAATTTAATTTAAGTTATTTTAATACATTAAATTATTTTGAAAAAATTCAATTCCCAAACATAATAAGTGTAGGGTCTAACTAATGGAAAAATCCCATCACTAATAAAAATTCATTTTTTGCTAGAAAAAAGAGCAACTTTGGGCTTTACAAGTGGAATATCCTGAAAAATTTTTTTTTAAATTGTTATAACATGGTATCGATGGGAAGTTTTCCATACAGAGTTAACCCAAAACTCAGCCTTATTTCTTAGCAGTAGTAGGCAACGGTTGAGGATACCTGAAAAACAGACGCCCCCCTTTTTATAGAAAAAAAGACATCCTGGTGTATTTTCACAAAGAGACATGCCTAAATGACCATAAATATACCAAAATGTTCCTTTTTTTTTATGAATTTTTGATATTTTTACTTTGGAATAAAAAATACTTTTCAAAATTTGAACACCTATAGTTCAAAAAAATAAAATTTTACCCACCTATAAAAATTCGGCTTTTAAGGTTTTCATATATGTAAATTCCGTTTTAATGTCAAAAACCAAATCTGAACATTCTGTGGACTTTTTGCTTTTCCTGAATTTAAGAATAAGCGAGTTTTTTTCAAAAAATGAAAAAACTATCCACAGGATTAAAAAGATAATGCAAAATTTGAATTTCCCATGCTTGACTTAGTTTAGAAAAATATTCTTATATTTTTTTAGGTATTTTTTACATGGTGTTTTAAAAATTTAGGTAATTTGTATTAAAAATCCATTTTGCGAGGAAAATAAATAAAAGGCGCATTTTCTAATTTTAATTTTCTAGAATAATTGGTGGTAGCTTTGAATTACACCACTGTGTTTGTAAAAAATAAGTTTATTTCGGCGAAAAAAGTAAAAATTTACAAATATTGTAAAATAAAAAGTTTGTTTTTGAAAAAATTTATCAAAAAAGGAACATTTTGGTATATTTATGGTCATTTAGACATGTCTCTTTGTGAAAATACAGCAGGATGTCTTTTATTCAATAAAAATGGGGGTGTCTGTTTTTCAGGTATCCACGGTTGATGACATTTTATAAAAATTTCTAAACTTTTTTATTTTTTAATAACTTTTTTTATTAATAAAAAGAAGCTTACCAAAATTTTTTCAACTGGTCTTTTAAAATTGAACTCAGATTTTTTACATGCTGGTCTTTTAGTCATTAAATGCTGTACATATAAACTTAATTCATTATTCTAAATTCATAAAAAAATATAAAACTTAACTTGAAATTTTTAAAAATTAAATTGAAAAGCTTACATGCTCTGCTATTAAAAAAATAAAATCAGTTGTCACTTTAAAATCTAAAATATGCGTCTGATTAAAGCATTTTTCTAGATTTTCTAATTGAGATTCTTTTATATTTTTAACGTCTAATTTGACCAATGAATCACTATTGTTATTTCTTTCGATAAAATATAAATATTCAGTTTTATCTTTCCATACTGGTACTTTGGGCAAATTGTCGCCGATTGATGTCCAATTAATTCCAAAATTAAAACTTAACCAAGCTTTATTTAGGTTATTTTCTCTTGTCTCAACAGCCAATATAATTGATTCATCATAATTAAAACTTAAAAAGTCCGGTCTAAAATCTAAATCAATTGATATAAACTTTTTGCCATTATCTTTTGATAAATGAATTTTGTTATCATTTACATCATTGAACAAAATAATTTGATGATGATGATCACTTAGGAAAATATTGTCTACATGAGTCACTTTTTCATATCGATTAAAACTGGCTCCATTGTCATTCGACAAATAGACATATTTATTATTATGATCAATAGCAATCAACCAAATTGTATTCGAATAACCAAATACAATTTCATAGCTTTGAAATGTCTTGCCAAAATCATAACTGGTATTTTTTATTTGATACTTTTTCTGCAGATTAATTGACGGTGTACTAGATTCATTTAATCTAATTTTGTTTTGTCCATTTGTATCTATCGGATTGTAATGATTAATTATTGAGAAACGATTTTTGTCCAATTTTATCAATTCACAATCAATTGACTTTAGAACCATGGACATAAAAATTATGGATAAAATCATTTTGGAATTAAATAAATTTAAATAAAAAAAAAACAAAAATACAAAAACAAAAACAAAAAAATAACGACTAAAACTAATGCTATAAAATCTTTCAAAAAAATTAAAGAGCTGAATTTTTAAGTTTTTTATTAAAAAAAAATTAAGCATCATCAGCAGTCTTTTTTTTTTTGATAAAGATTAGAATAAGATATTAGTTTTTTCTGTTAAGATAAAAAAAAAAGCAAGAATCTACAAAAATTCAGTTAATTATTCAATTTTTTTTAATCAAGCGTTTTTATGTGTATAAATTCTAAATGTTTTAAAATGCAAAAAAAAAAAAAAGCTCCTAAAATTCCAGTGTATTAAGCATTTTTGCTTCTATGCAATATTTCTATTTGGTAATAATTGAATGTTGAGAATTTATTTTACTGCGAAAAAAAAATTATTTTTGCTCTAATTTTCATTAAAAACTTCACTTTAAGAGGAGACATTTGACAAAGAATTTTGACTTACTTATTCTCTAAAGAAATACATTTACCTTTAGGGTTTTTTTTTAATATAGCTGGTTTGTAAAGAAACTTACCAAATTTTAACAAATTAGTTTTTGATTTTTTTCTTAAAATTTTCAACTTAATCTTAATTTCTATTTTATCACTTTTAGTGGTAAAAGAAAAACTGATTTTTTTTTTACCATTTAAGAATTATCATAAAATTCTAAACTTAGCTTATAATAAATAAATAAACTCAATATTTACCTGAAAAATTGCTCAGAAATTTCATTTTAGTATTTCTATCACAATTTTTCTAAAAATTTCTTTTTAAATTTTGAATTTTCTGTCAAAAGAGCGCATCCTCGTTTTACTGTAGTTTCCGTGTTTTTCAATTTTTTCTAAATTTTAAAGAAAAAAATGGAAGACAAAATAATAATTTAATTTTTATAAATTTGAAATTTGAAAACAAAAGTGCTCAAAATTGATCAATTTTGTGCCAAAAACATAAAAAGTTAAAATGTCTACAACTTATGAAACAATTAAAATTAATGAACATTTTAAGGTTTATTTTTTAAAATCGAATTTTCCATAGTTAAAATGGCATTAAAACACGAATTTCTGATTTATATGGAGGGTCGAAAAATTAGAGGATTTATAACAAAGGATCGATGGTACTTAGCCCGGGTTTATTTGCAAGGGTATACGGTTGAGATATAAATGAAAAAACCTACGATTCAAATTTTTTTCCAAAAAAATTTCAAAAATTTGTTAAAGTATACAATCTGGAACAACTTGACTCTTAACATTTTAATCTGCTTTAGTCTTAAGAAAACGATAAAATACTTAACTTACTTTTTCTACTTGTAAAATTTTAAATGAAAATTCGAATTAACAAAATTGCGAGAATATTTAACTAATTTTTTTAATACATATGTATGTTATAATTTTTTCAAAAGAAAAAAAAGACTCTTGCTTTTATTCAAATACACTACAAAATAAGGCAAAGAAATAATGTAAAATTATGAAAAAAATGAAAATTACGATGTAACAATGTGCTTATTTACGTCTAAGAAAAATCTAATTCGAAAAAAATTTACCTTTTAAAAATTATAAAATTTAGATGTTTTCTAGCAACAAGAAATATAATCGTTCTTTAAAATTTGTAAAACATCTTTGAAATCTTTAGAGTTTTTTTTTAAAAATAATTCGGTCTAGTTGTTTATGGATGCAGACGATTATTCTTTGTGATAATCTTTAAGAAAAAAAAAAGAGTTAAATTTGAATAAAAGAAACAGCAAGAAAATCATTATTCAATACATCCACAAATTTTAAAAAGCAATATTTCTAATCCCAAAATTTTGGCATAAATTTCAAAAATTTTCAAAAAAATTAAGAATAGAGACAATCGTTTTTTATAAAAAATAAGCCTAATAAATTTTAAAATTAAAGTTTCCTATACAAATGGCAAGCTTTTTTTGATCTTCAGTTTTACAGAAAAAAGGGGAAAGAATGAAAGCTATGTCCTTTAAGAAAACGGCCACAAATCAACCTTGAATTAGCTCTTTAGTTGAATTTGAAGAATAAAACTGTTTATCTTTTTTATAAAAAGTCCAAATACTTGTAATTATAGTTAAAATTTTAATACTTACACAACTACTTGCACAAGTACTTAACAATTTTTAATGAATTTTTTAGTCTAAAATGCCTATCCGAAAGTAAATTTATTACTCAAAAAATAAAATAAGGTTTATTAAAAAAATTAGAGAACCGAAAAAAAAAGATAGATTACAATTTTTCTAAAAAAGAATCTAAAAATAAAGCGGTAAATACAAATTTATTAACGAAAGACTTTGGGTTAAGAGAAACTTTCCTTTTTGAAATAAAAGATTTTAATCTTAAACTTTGATTGATTTCTAACTTTACTAAAATCGTAATTTTCTTAAAAACGATAACATACTTTACCAGATTTTAATAAGGACTTAAAATATAAGCAAGCGCATTACACAAGAGACTTCTTTAATATAAAAGAAATAAACTCTAAATAACGTTCAAAAAAATTTTTTTAAATAAAAATATTTTTGGTAAATATGAATTTGTTACTAAAAAGAAAAATTTACTGAAAAAAAATCTCTTAGGAAAAAATTACTGTTTTATTTTGTTTCGATAAGAAAAAATTACCGATATTATTAGTTACTAGCAGGTAAGATTAATGTTAGAATTTGTTTCAATGAGAAAAAATTACCGATATATTTAGTATCTATAGGAAAAATTTACTGGAATAATTTATTTAGAGGAGAAAAAGTTAATGATCAAAGATTTAAGAAAAAGAGAGATTTAATTATTATATTTGGAAGATTTGACAAAATATTTTTTAAATTTAAGTTCAAAAGATAATTTAAAAAGTTTGAAAAAATCCAATGAAATTAAAATTATACAAGTAAAAAAATATAAAATTATAAATTTACACAATCTGGTCTATGTTTTTTAAGAAATCTAATGAACACTATTTTCTTCTTCTAATCTTGTACTATGATAATATTTTTTGATGCTTGAATAAGATTTTTTTGCTAATTCGCTTCCTCGAGTTTGAGGCACCATGACTTGATCAAATGTTTGAACTTCAATGCCTAGACCTTCATTAGAAATAGACATTGAAGTTTCATATCACTTCATTTGTAATAGAAGCAAAGCGCTAAAATGAGAAAAGACAAGAATAAATAAAAGAAAAACAAGAGAATCTCTCATTTTTCTCTTAATTCTTTATTTCTTAATTGAAAAATGGTTAATTAACTTTAAAACCTGTTGTCTGTTATCATAAGAAAAAAAAAATGATAAAACAGTAATAAATTTTATTTAGGATCGGTAATTTTAACAATTAATTTCTTAATTAATTATTTTAAAGTGGCGACTTTATTTCAGAGATAGGGACTCCCAAAATTCTAGAAGACTCAAGTCTGAGTCTGAGTCTTTGCGATTTTACAGACTCAGACTCGAGTACGAGTCTTTCGAAATTTTGTAACGACTCGCGAGTCTGAGTCCGAGTCTGTTCTAAAAATGCGACTCAAGTCTTTAAGACTCGAGTCTCTAAAATTTTTTTGTTAAAAATTTAGAATGCCTTTTTTTGCAACAATACTGGACATTTACGAATTCAAAAATGAACGTTAATGATCGTTTATGAATGTTCAGGGAAAAGCCTTTATTTGCCTTTTAATCGTTTTTTTAACGTTCATGATCGTTTATTAGTTTTCAATTGATTATTTTTATCAGAAAAATAATATTAAATAAAAATTGCTAAAGGACGGTGCAGGATCTTTAAGAGTTTTCGCCTAATGATGATACCATAATTCTTAGGCTTAGAAAATTTATATTCTGGCTAATAATGTTTCCTTAATTTACTGTTTAAAATTTTTAAACCTAAGATTTATGGTATCGTATTTTTTTTAAAGCTCAAAGTATGAAATTTATTCAAAATTTAAAAAATTTAAATTTAATAATATTTTTTATTAAAAAAAGAATTTATAATAACAAATTTTAAGATAAAAATTATTTTTTAGTCTCAGTTGGATTATTATTAATTTCTGAATCGATTGACAGTGATCTCTTCATTAAGTCTTGTGGCAATATACTTGAAACTTCTTCATCGTCATCTGTATCATTTAAAATAGGGATTATAATATTTTTTAATTTCATACCTGGCTTAGGTATGTTTTCCAAATTGAAACGACCATAACCCATAAAATAAATCAATGCTGCTACATGACTACAGCATCCTAATGTTCTTTTACCTGTTTTACAGCTACAGATCCAGCTTAAATTGTCCAAATTATTCGAATGTGGTTTAAATCTTACAAATATTTTGTATTTAAGACTATTTGAATGCCTTGACTGAATCTTAGCGAAAACTATTTTAGAATCTTCATCATTTTCTAAATTGTTTGACACCAAAAACTCATAGTCTTCATTTGCACTAAAATGTTCAAATAAATATCCATATGCCTGTTCTAATTGATAATAACCGAAAGTAATATTTTTTCTTATTGTTTCAACATTTAGTTTTGGAAATCCATCAGCTTGTAACTCTTCAATCTTCGTAAATAAGTTCTGACTACTCGTTAACCTTAAATCCAAGTATTTTTCCAAATCATTTCTTAATTTTAATTTTGTTTTCATATTTTGTGCAATTTCTTCTACGTCTTCTTTGTCTGATATTCTTTCGGAGAAGAAAGCATTAATTAATGAAGCTCCTATTCGATAGTCGTCGAAAATATGACTAAGCATTGAGTTCTGAGTTTCTTTCAAAGCTTTTAACTGTTGTTTGAATATTCCATTTATAACCTCTATGATGTATCGGCATTTTGTTACTAACCGAGTTTCATTTGCTTGGCTCCAGTTAAGTTGTTTTTGTCCATTTTTCATGCCTAAATTTTAATAGAATAAAAAATTTTTAATTATAAAATAACTTATTTTAAGTAATACAGGTTGGAATTTTGCAGTTTAATCCATATGTCGACTTTAATGTAGATATGCAATCTTTAAATCCACGGTCTAAAATTGCTAAGTCACCTTTTTTCAATAAGTCTTTTAGATCATTGTCTGTTTTCATAACATTTTCCATAATTAAAGCATCGTTATCAGTAGCAGCGTGGTTTCCATAAACATCAATTATTTTCCCATTTGAAGTAGTAATAACAAATGACTTAACAAGAGGTCTTTTCTTATGTCCACTAAAAAGTTTTCGCTGAATCATATTATTTGAACTCTTTTGACAATAACAATATGTACCGTCAGCAATAATAGCAAGTTGATCATCATTCAAATCAAAAAGTTCCTTTACCATTACGGTGTTTTCTTCCAACCATTGATCTCTTGTTAGACGCTTTGCTCCTAGAAAATTCGGCACAAAATCTTTAATCATTGCTTTACGAACTTGAGCGCAAATATTGCTTATACTTTGTCTATATTCAAAATCAAAAATATTCGCTATCATATTTTGATCAAGCCCTGTTTTTAGCCAAAACAAGTAGATAACGATAGCTTGTAGCTTGCTCCGATTTTCAGATAAAATCAGAGATTTTAATTCATTTTCAAAAAAAAGTTCATCTTTTTTAAAACCTGTTGTTTTTAAGCATAATTCTTCGGTTACAGTCGAAAAATCAGTAAACTTGTTAAATAAAGGTGACTTTTGATTTTCACGAGTATTAAAACCTTCTAAAATTTCTTTAACCTTTTCATTTGTAAGTTCGATAGAATCACAAACAATTGGTATTTGATCGACCTGATCTTCTTTGACATAAAAATTTTCAGTAAGATGCACGCTACAAGCTCTTGCTCCTCTTGGTATTAAAATATCTCGTTTCATATAAATATCATTTGTAGCTTCAACTGACAATACTGTCATTGGTTTTGAACCAGTTTTTCTGCGACATATAAAACAAAAGCTGTGTGAGGAATACCCACGTTTAATATCTAAAACGGTTTTGTTTTTACGATTATCTAAATTAGTTTTCTTTCTTTCCAAATACAAATTATCAGTATAATTTCGACTATGTTCGCCATCATTATTATTAGTAGAAAGATCAATGTTTTCATAACTGGTAAAAGCATAATCGTGATTTATATTTGATGATGTTGTATGTTGTACATCATATATATAATTATTAATATTATTATTATTATTATTATTATTATCAATATTTTTGTCATTTGTTGTTTGCTCAAAAATATTTCGTTCGTCGGAAACTACTCTTTCTGAATTTTTAGTACTTTTTCTTTTATCATAGTATTTCATATAATGTTTCATACACAAAACATCTCCAATTTGAACGAGTATACCAAAAAAACACGTTAATTGATTTGCCAAATCGATTGTTTTTATTTCTTTTAAATTGTTTTTTCCAATAATGTCCCCTCTTCTTTTACATCCTTGAGTGATTGGACAAAAGCGCTTTGATAAATTATCAAGAGGCATTTTATCAAATTTTTTTTTACTTTTTTAAATTTTAATTTCTTTTTGCTTTTTTTTTTAATTTTATATACAATTTTTTCCAAATAAATTCATTTTTAAGTATTTTGTAAATAAGGTGTTTTTAAATAAAATGTGACGCATAATTTACTGGACAAATAAAAAAAATTGCAAAATCAAGTATTCTCGGAAAAAGCCAAAGAAAAATGCTCTAAAATGAGCCATAATTTATTATTTTTACTTATAATCTTGTCATTCAAATTTGTAGGCCAAGTTTCAATGGAGATCCGGCGGGGTCCTTTTAGCTAAATAAAGTGAAAAAAAGGAAAATTACCCTTAATAGATAATTTAATTTCTCAAAAAAATAATTAAAACTTTTTTTTACAAAAATAATAACATATAAATTTTTAATAAATTTTTACAAAAAATTAGGACATTAGCAATAATATTTCTTAAAAAAAATTTAATGAAAAAGGTAAATTTCACTGAAAAGCGCTAGTTACGTTATGGTCAAAGGTTATGCTAGTGAGGTCGCGTTGAATTTATAAAAGAAACACTTTTTTAAATATATTTTTTAAAATTTTTCAGAACTGAGTTTGTAAAATTTAATAATGACTTTAGTTTACATAAAATTTAATTGATAAGCCAATTTATTAGTTTGATGAAAAAATAAACAATAATTGATGAGAAAATGATTAAAATAATTAAAAAGATGAAATTTTTTTTTATTCAAGTTCTACATCAAAAGAATTTTTTTAAAAATAAGATTAAATAAAAATTTTTAATTTTTGCGTTTGAATACAAAGAGAGGGTTTTACTCTAAGGTCAATTATAACTTATAAAATAAAATATGTGTTATTAATGATGATAAAAGACTTGAGTCTTTTGCCAATTTTATGACTCGTACTCGAGTCTGAGTCGCCAGATTTTCAGAGACTCGGACTTTGAGTCTGAGTCCCAATTTGAAAAAATTAAGACTCGGACTCAAGTCCTTAAGGTGAGACTCGAGTCGGACTCGAGTCCCTATCTCTGCTTTATTTAAATTAAATCTTAAAGAATTAACTTTTTTCTTTTATTTTTTTTTAAAGCGGCTTATTGAAAATATTAAAAGTTTAACAGTTGAAATAATTTGTTTTTTAGATTTAATTTAAGAGTTAATTCTTTAAGATTTAATTTAAAGATTTTTTTTTCTCATAATAAATCCCAAATAAAAAAAAATAATGCCGAAAAAAAATTAAACACATTAAATACAAAGAGAGGGTTTTAAAATCACACAAGGGCAAGTTAATTCTCTGTCTTTAGTAAAAAATACAATAATTCAAGACTTTAACTCTAGTTTTAGTTTACCAAGTATTTCCGTTAGTCAATCGACCACATCTCAAATTCCTTTAAATGCTACTGGAATTATAACCGATACAATAAGTAATTCTCAAATTCAATCCCAAGAACTAGAAAATATTCCGAATTCTCAAACACAACCGAATCAAATACCAACCACTCAAAACATAAATGTACCAATGGATTTTAATCAATTTTTAAATTTATTTCAAACTCAATTTGAGACACCTGTCACTAAAATAAACCAAAGACTTGATGCTATGGATAAATCAATGTCTATTTCAGTCGATGACAAATTTAAATCGATCACCAAACTTATTGTCAACAATGACTCAACAAAAATCTATTGGTCAAAATTAAAAGAATTCACGCTAAATAGAATTCGTTACGAAATGCACATTAAGCTGCTCAATAATTACATTGAAGCAAAAAAGACGCCACCATCCTTAATGCACAATAGATTTCCTAAGCCGATGTTTAGAGACTCTCAATCATTTCTAGATAATTACAATAAAGAAGTCGAGCTTTTTCAAGTTCGTTTAATGAATACTACTATTGATGAATTGAAACTAAAAGTCATCAATTGTAATAAAGAAATTGGAATTTTAAAAGAGTTATTATCCAATGTAGTTGACGATATAGATAAGTCTATGAGTGATTTAGATAGCAAATGTAGAGATGAGTTAAAAGATAATGAATCAAAACAGAATGAAGTTTTTATGAGACTAGAACCGTCACCATTTTCAGTTGTTAAAAATTTTAATCAAAAAAGTTCAAACAATTATTTTTTGGGCTTGAATAAATTTGTTGATTCTACTGGTAATCCCGAAGGCTCTACTGGTAATCAAGTTAATACTCAAGTTCAACAAAATACAGATGAATCAAATAATTTATCTAATGAAAATCAAAGTGTAAAAAATAAGACAACTCATAACTATAAGAAAAAAAGAGGTTTAAATCAAAGAAGATCACATAATAAACTTAAAAAACA
This sequence comes from Brachionus calyciflorus, assembly GCA_002922825.1. Classification (NCBI taxonomy): domain Eukaryota; kingdom Metazoa; phylum Rotifera; class Eurotatoria; order Ploima; family Brachionidae; genus Brachionus; species Brachionus calyciflorus. The sequence continues at coordinate 224,923 of NTPY01000876.1, forward strand.
AAGATCAAACACCAACAACAACAAATTAAAAAGGCATGATAACTTTAGACGTTCTGTTAATACGAATTCAACAAAACGTTTTAATTCAAATCAAATTCAGCAGATAAATAATGCAGCAAATAATAACTCGATTGTGAAAAGTAACGTCCAAACAATTAGAAATCGTCAAGGTTATCAACCAGTCCAGAACACTTCATTCAATAACTATAGACCGCCAATGTATAAAACTCAAAATAATCAAATTAAGCAATTTATATCACAAAGACAACAACAACAACAACATAATGTTCAACAGCAGTTTAGACTACCAAATCATAATCATCAAAATCAATCAAATTTTCAATATCGGCCTCGTTTTCGAAGTCAAAGTTAAATATTGAAGCCCCATTTGATATAAAGAAAATAGGTAATCGTGTATATTTAATAGATGACATTTTATTAGAAAATAAACATTATTATTTTATAAAAAATTTAATTGACTTAATTGATAATGGTTTAATTTTGTACCTTGTATTCATTCTAATCCTCAGAGTCTATTTTATAACACAATTGAAAATTTTGACCAAGAACTTAAAAAATTTAATTCAAAATTATTTTTTGAAATCAACAAAAATAAAAATTCAAAAACAAATCACGGCAATAATTTAATATTGACCAATAAAATTGATTCTTGTGTAAATTTTGATTGCGTTTTTAATAGACTCAGTAAAAAAAACAGAGAAGAAAATTTTAATAAAAATTTAAACAGGATTCCTTTTTTAAATCAAAGTCTTGAATTTAGATTTCAATTTATCAATGAACTTTCAAAAACAAAATTTTCTTATTTCCAAAATGTAAGCTTTTCTCAAGCACAGTCTTTAAGTTTTTTTATTAAACATAAGCCTTTTGTTGTCCTTGAGTCAGATAAGAATGTTGGAGCTTGTCTTATAACTCAACCATTATGTAATAGTTTAGCACTTGATTGTCTTAGTGATACTTCAATTTACATAAAACTAGACTCGGATCCTCTTAATGATATTAAAACTAGAATAGAATCTCAGTTAAATAGTTTAGTCGATTTAGGCTGGATTTCCAAGAGACTAAAAAAACTGTTAATTGTTGATAATCCAAAATTATCCAAATTTCGTATTCTACCAAAAATTCACAAAAAGAATTTTTCTGTTCGACCGATAGTAAATTGCATATCTAGTCCAACCTCAAAATTGTGTCTTTTAGTTTATATTTTGCTCCAACCCATAGTCGAAAAATGTTACTCATACCTAAAAGACTCACAACACTTACTTCAAGTATTTGATGATGTTGATTTTCATCAATACTTGAATAAAATTAAAATGTACTCTTGTGATTTCAATAGTCTTTATAGTAATATTGAGCTAGATTTAGCTTTAAATATTCTCTTAGAAACTGTTGTTGAAGAGGGTATCCTCGACGAACAACATCTTATTATTCTAGGATTTGAGGTCATTTTAAAGTTAATATTTGAAAATAATTGTTTTAGCTATCTTGAATATTATTTTAGACAGAAAAAAGGAATAGCAATGGGTGCTATATGTGGCCCGACAATAGCCAATATTGTTGTTTCTAAGGTAGAACGTAAGTGGATTATTATACATAGACCCTTAGTTTATAAACGATTTATAGATGACATTTTTATCATTCTTTTAACAGAGCTTGATAAAACTGACTTCCAAAATCAATTTGAGAATTTAAAGATTAATATCTCTGAAGGTCAAAGAGTCGTCTTTTTAGATTTAGTTTTACATTTTGATGAGTTATTTAATAAACTACGCATATCACTTCATATAAAAGAAACTCATAATTTTGGATATCTTTTAACAAATTCAAATCACCCCCAAGCTATCTTTAAAAATATCCCAGTTTCACTTTTTATTCGTATAAGACGTATATGCACTGAGCTCCAGGACTTCTTATTTTATTCAAGACAATTATTTACACACTTACTTTCTAAAGGTTTTAAGAAAGAGTTTCTAATCTCAGTTCTAAGAAACATTTCCTCACTTAATCGAAAGAATATAATTGAGTACAAACCAAAAATTAATCAAAATGAAATCCGCAAAAATTCAATTTGGTTTTCAATAGAATATAACAAGTTTAGCAATAGTCTAAACGAAGTTTTATGCTGTGCTTGGGAAAATCTTAATAATACTCTTTCTCAAAAGTTTAATTGTAATCTATCGATTTCTAATAGAATAAATTCAAATTTAAAACAGCTATTAGTATTCAATTCAAAAAATTTTTGTAAAAATTTTTCTTTTCATTCCTCTCCTTGCTTTATAATTAATTGTATTATATGTAAATATATGCTTGATGTTGAAAAAATTCAATTTAATGAAAACTTTTCTTTACCTATTCTGAGTAGAAACAATTGTAAATCTAAATTTTGTGTCTGTGTTTTAAAATGTGACTATTGTGATAGTGTTTATGTAGGTGAAACAAGTATGAGCTTCGAAAAAAGGCTTCAAGCTCACATAAGTACGATTAAAAATTTCATCCCATTACATAAAATGATATCAGAGGTCGCTATACATTTTAACTTAAAAGGACACAATTATTTAGATCATCTAAAAAGCTTTATTTTTGTAAATAATATTGTTGAAAATACACAGAGAAAAAGCATAGAATCTGAACTAATACATATATTTTTAATGTTTGGTTTTAAAATTATAAACTCAAGAATATATGGTAATTTCAATTCATTTTTTACCTCAATCTAAAAATTGTAAAATTTCTTTTTCTCTCTTATTTTCTTATTCTCTTTTTTTTTTAGCTAAATATTAATTTCTAAAAAATTATCTTTATTTTTAATTATTTTAATTCTTATTATTTCTCATTGAGATCTCATATTAGTCTCAATGGAGATTTTGACATGGGTATTCATCTCGTATTTAGCTTGATTTCTTTTATTTGTTTAATTAAATATGTGTATTATTAAAAACAAAACGGTTTTTTCCCTAACAGCTAGAACAGGGTAAATTTTTCCAAAAAGTAATTTTTTCTTATTTTTTAGAAAGTAAATTTTTCCTTAAATTAGAAAAAAATAATTTTTTCCTAAGTAATAATTTCCCAGTAAATTTTTCTGATCAGTAATAAATTACTAATAATCATATTTTTTATAGAAACGGTCAAAAAATATCGAATAAATATTAGCAAATTTCTTTCTAGTATTTTTGGTTACATTGGTTCTAGATAATAAGATAAATCAGAGGTTTCTGATACATCGGGGGTTTTTGAATTCTGATGACAACTAACGAAAAAAAATTTTTATTTTTGTTTATTACTACCCTAAACTCTTGCCTATATAGAAATTGACTGGATAATACGATCGGTTTCCATTAGAGTTATAAGCAAGAGTTTACCGTTTTATAAACAGGCTTTTTGCATTTAATTTAAAATATTAAGTTCATTATGTTAAGAAGATTTAGCTTACTAAAATTTTTACAAAATTAGTACATCATGAGTCATAATTTAAAATTTTAAAATTTTAGGTTTCAAGGTTAAATAACAGGCTAGTGTCTAAATCTATTGCTATAGCTAGACTGATTAACGCTTTATTTTTTTGCAACCAAAGCTCTGAAAGTACATATTATGCTGATATTATGCTTTTAAAGTGATCTCTAAAAAAAAGGCCAAATATTTTTTACGTACAGCATTTTATACACGAACCGTACCCGTACCCGTAGTGTATTTCTTCTGCATGTTATGAGTCCCTGTCATTGAACCCAAATATACTTTAACGACATGTCGCTAAAATCGAGTAATTACGTTATTAATTTTAACTAAATATTAATTCTATTCCTTTAGAGATGAATATTTATTCTTTATTCATCAATTAGAATTAGCCGAGTATTGATCATTTAAAGTTAAAACAAATTTTATTAATACAGCTTTGTACCCGAGCTTTTTTTTTTACTAAAGTAATAAATTTTTATACATTTGAGTAAAATATTTGAACTAAATTTTATAATCAAATGATATATTTTACTATTTTATCAACAACGGAAGTACGTAAAAAGTTACTATCTTAGAACTATTAAATTAACGAGTTGTTTCTAAATGTTTTCAAAATCTTGGACTCAATCTAACGTTTAACAAAGGAGAAAATTGTGGACGAAAGAGTTTTCGCAGGCAAAACTATAGGGGGTTTTCTTCAAAAACTCTTTGTTTCTTTAGACGACTCTTGAGTCGTTGTTTGGACAATTGATGGGTTACTATTTGTGAGATCAGCTAAATGGTGGTTAATTGGTTGTTGTGGATATTGATTAGAGTAGAAAGTTGTTTGGATATGGTTTTGAAATTCATTTCTTTGGGAATTTATATTTGACTGATAAAGATTTGACATTGATCCATGAATAAACTGGTGGTTTGGTTGCGCAATGAATGAAGATATATTTTGACTTTGTTCATACATATGGTTTTTATAGTGATTGTTAAAATATGGATACTGAAGGTTTAGACCTAATTGATTATTTTGATAAGGGCTTGAATTTGATGACTGTTCTTGAGCCGTTAAAAGGATAGGCGAGTTATTTTGACTCGAAACTGGAAATTTTGATTAGTGCTGGCTTGAATATTTAAGTCAATAGAATTAGCAGTTTGTAATGGGTGACAAGTTGGTATATTTGATTCATCATTGAAATTTGTTGGCGGAATAAAATGGTTCGTCATTTCATTTAAGGTTTGGACTTGGCTTTCATTATTATTGGAAGATGTAAAAGTTGTCGGAGAATAAACATGGGTTGAAGTCGATGGTAGTGGCGCATTCTGTTCGATTTCTTCAACTTCCAAATTATCTAATGGATCATCAAAAATATCCGAATGGTCAAAATTAAAACATTCAAGCTCATCTGCATCTTGAACAGTATCTATATAATCTTTTACAAGAGTGTTATTTTTTAACATAAAATCTAATGTTTTATGTCAACTAAATTGCGAGGTAATCCTGCACAAATCAAAACTATCAATAAGCGATTTTGGACCGAATTCAGTCCATATTTCTGAGAGCCATTGAATTCTTTTTGCATAACCTGGTGATCTTATGTTTCCATATCGTGTAAATATTTTATCTTCATTAATGTACCAGTCATTCGATCTAAGATGGTATTCTTTTTTATTTTTGCGAACCAACACACATCCGCTGGTTGAAGGAAGTTGGTCATTGGTGGTGGAATAAAAATTGAATCACACAGGAATGGGAAATAGGACCTATCTTTAGAGCTTTGAACAAAACAACGTCTTATATTTTTTTTCATTAATTTTCAATTCATTAGCTTTCCAACGACTAATGTAATGACGATCAATACCTAACTCTTTGGCGCATTTGGTAAAGCTTTTTACTGACTTATAATGAAACTTTCTGTTTAAATTTTAGATCAATTTTTTTTTCTTTAGTTAAATCTGAGCTTAAAGTGATTCACTTGACATTATAATATCATTTGAAATATTATTAGTCATTTTATTTTAGAATAAATATAGAAGTGAAAAAAGCTTTCATTTTATTTAGCCAAGGAAGATTCAAGAAAAAAAGTTAGAACTTAATTTTGTACACGGTATTAAAAATCAAAACTATTATAATTTTTTATTCGTTTTTTAAAAAATAATTATCGAACAAAATTAAATAATCAAAATAATTAATTTTATTCTACTTTTTAGTACCAAAAAATTTTATAAATTTTTTAATTTAATTTCAATTTTTTTTTCTGTAATTTGTCAGTTACTATAGCGCAAAATTCAAAAATTAGACAGGGGTTTAAAATTCAAAAATTAAATTTAAACCACGTAATAAAAAAAATTTTTGTTATTTGATTCGGAATCAATGATCGAAAAAGTTTTATCATGGTAAGGTGGTCTCAGTTACACGGACTATATTAAAAAATCAAATTTAAGTACGTGGACAAATTAACGAGAATTTACGTTAGTCTTTGTTGACCCATCGAGTTTCTTAGCAAATTTTTAATTCTTATTAAAGTCGAATACAATCTTTCAGAATGTGCATTTGTAAAAGGAACTTTTAAATTTATTAGTCGAAATAAAACTAGTTGTACCACAAGGAAGTGTTCTTGTTTCCTTGCTAAATGATATAGTTTTGACTTCATTGTCAAACTTTATGCGGGAGCGATTTAACTCAAAAAGTTTTAATTTAGCTTAGTTAAAATAGCAATATCAATTAATTAGAGCAATAAATAAAAATAATATAAATTAATTAACAAATTTTTTTTTACCTTTGAAAAATTAATAATCTAAAATCAGTGACAAATTGTCATAATATTTGTTGAAATTATCTATTTCATAACACTTTTGAATTTCTTTTATACGCTCATCTTAAATTATGTATGTCGGTTTTCTTTTGTATTGGACGCCTGTCTCTAATTTGACCAGTAAATCCTCTGATTTTTTTTGCCCCTCTTTAAACTTATCTATTAAACGATAGATCGATAAATGATTGTTTAACATGCTACTAAATGCGTTATGCCAAGCCTCGACAAAATTATTAGAACGTGGTAAACAATCATTAATTCTACTATTAATATTCCAGAGCTTGATATCAAATCCCGGTTTAACCATAACTTGTTCATACACCTCTTCCACGACCAGTTTTTTTCGTTGTCTCGTATCCGACCCAAGTCTCTTCAAAATAAGTAAATAACTGAATAATATTCGGATAAAATTCAATGTTTTTATCGATTTCTTATTTTATACGATTAAATATTACTTTTACATCTTCGACAGGAACAAATGCAATAACTTGAGCTAATTTTAGGAGTTTACGATGTACAATACATTTTGTATAAGGCACTGTCAAACTCAATTCTTGGATTTTCCGCCAAATCGCTTGTTTATGGTGAAAAAAACAACCGTAAATTGAACTCTCTGGAAAATCTCTCTTAAAAGCATTAATGAAAGCAAGTTCAAAATCAGAGGTTACTGATTTAGGTGGTGAGTGAATATGCTCTCTTAGAACTTTTAAAAACGCAACGTAGATATTTTCATCCCTTTTTGGCAACAAACAATAAACAATCGGTACACATCTTCAATGAATATGAGCGTGTATGGTATAAACTTGCTCGAAACACGTAGGAGATATACTAAAGGTACCATCCGCAAATATGTTATTGTTTTCCATAAGTTTCAAATTTTCTAAAGTCCCAAAAACCAAAAAACGTCTCGGATCTTCTTTGCCAGAATCATAAATCAGAAATTGATGACAAATACCACTAGAATCTTCTACACAGTTATATCAGCAAGACTATGAGGTTCAGGTGGATAATTTGGTCGAGTGGATTTTTTGTATCGATTAATAGCCTGTCTGTCGGCATCGTACGTTGGCATATTTGCAATTGCATCTGGGGATTTAACCTCATTAATTACACTGGCCAATATTTGCATGGGTGCTACATTAGACACTATTTTAGAACATATCATCGTTGCCTCTTTTAGCTTTCGTCGCTTTTCTTTATTCTCAAACAAACTTAATTTGGTGGGGTGGGGTGCATGATTATGTTGTTCGTCTTCATTATTATGAAAGTAAATTGTATACTCTTCACTTATAGTATTTCCTTTAGTATAACATTTTGCTTTGCACAAAAGTTTTGTTTCAATACAGCGCCAATTAAAATTATTGGATGATTCGCTTGCAATCCGAAAAAAAACCGTCATAACATAATTGTGGATGCCCTCTTTGAGATGATGTAATTTTTCCGCTCTTAATTTCAAGATTGTCAAATTCATCAATTTATTCATTCAAATTGTTTGATGACATAATTGAATTTGAGACTTTTTTTAAATTAGCAAAAAATAAAATAGCATAAAAATGATGCTATTTTGACTTGTGCTAAGTTTATTGACTCTTTTGCTATTTTAATTAACATGCTAAATTAAACGTTTTAAATTAATTATGCTAAATTAAACAAGCTATTTTTTAGTTTGCTAAATTAATACAGAGCGACTTTATGCTGATGATTCGACAATTGTTCAATCAGACAAAAACTGATAAGCTTAATGAAGTGTTTTAATGTGTTTATCCAAAAATTAGTCAACTGGTGCAAATTTAATCGGATTGAATTTTTGCGTTGACAAAAAACGCATAAATGAGTATATCTAATCACATATATGGGTCTTAATTTACGCATTTATGTACAAGCTTCTACGATTTAAATTGATAGATTAATAAAATAAAAAAATTATTATTAAGTATTTTAAAGTGCTTTATTAAAATTTATCACTTAAAAAGCTAAAAAAAAATATGATTTAGAAATTTTTAATAAAAAAATTTTATATAAAAAATTAAAAAAAGCGAAATTATCGCAAAACTTTTTTTAAGCTTTTTAAATTAGGATAGAAAAAATTTATTTTATTTCTAATCGAGTAAAATGGTAAAGGCTTAAGTTGGCTTTCTTCCAAGTCAAGAAAGATTTTTCTTTTGAAATTGTTTTAAAACTTAAATTTAAATCGTTTGAAATTTTTACATAAACTTATAGAACGGATATTAGAAAACATATTTCTTTCAATGCTTTGATTAACTATAAATTATACAATTTATAGTTTCCTTTTTATTAAAAAAAAATTTTGAGATTGAGAAATGATTTTTTTAAAATTTTTTAATTAACTTAAAATGGAACTTTTAATTTTGATTATTGAGCCGTTTTCTCGAAAAGTAAACAAAAGTTGAGAAATTTAAAGGTAAAATTTTTTTTAAAAATTTAATTGTTGCATTTTTAACTTTAAAAAAAAAGATGGCGAAAAGGATTTTTTCCAATATTAGAAAAGTTGTAATATTGAAAGCTGATACACATATATGCTAATTATTTTTTTAACAAAAATGCGCGAAATCTTACACTTATATGTGTAACTTGTTTTTAAAGATTAAATTTACATCCTAAATTTATTGAACATTTTTGCGTTGACAAAAAACGCATTTATGAGTGACTTTGAATCTTCCTCTTTTATCTTATTTTTAAAGATTGAAAACTTTTTGAGCTTAAAAGCTCGACTTTTGAATAAATTAAGTATTTTTTGAACCCGAATGCGTAATCCATATAAAAAACATGTTATAAAAAGTTGGAATTTGTAACTATAGACAAAAATACTGTTGAAGTTGTTAATTAGTTCAAATTACTTGGTATCACAATCGATAATAAGCTTTTGCGCATTAAATTATCAGTTACAAATTTAGAAGATTTTAATAAAATACAATTTATTAAATGAGTAAAATTTCCAGTGTTATCAATACAGATTAATAAAGAGAATTGCCCGATTTTCTTCAAGGACTAAAATCTTCCTTGGCAAAAAAAGCTATCAAAAGACGATAGTTTATCAACTGAGAAATAAAGACAATTTCTATTAACCATCTTTAGGAAAGTAGAATAATCATTTGGAGTGGACATTTTTTCAAAATTCTGAAATGAATTCTTGATTCATGATCTAGATCAGGAACCCAACCATTTTTATAGAAGAATTGAAAATAATATTAATTTTTACTTTTTAAAATTTTGTAATCTCTTTCAAAAATTTGTTTTAAATTTTAAACTATTTTTAAAGTACTAAGTTTTATTACGGCTATTAACTTGACTTTAAATCGATAAATAATAAATAATAAACAAAAAGTTTTCTTTACTATAATTTATTTAATAACTTGGCCGCTTCTAGCCACAAACAAAATAATAATAAATGAAAAACAAAACAATAATAATTGAAAATAAAATAATAATAAATCTTTATGAAATAAACACTGTGATTATCAGAGACGACGGTAAAATGCAAATGCATTTTTTGCATTTTTTGCATTTTTTTGTATTTTTTTTTCCTATTTGCATTTTTTGCATTTATTGCATCTTTTGCATTTTTTTTGTAATTTTTTGAGAATTAAAAAAAAATTTGAATTCGAATTAAAAGTTAATTTAGCTTTAAAACTAGCAAAAAAAATAATTTGATGAATTTAAAAAATAGTGATTAAAATAAAATTAAAAATTAATTTATGAAAAATTATTTTTTTAAATTTTTTCAAAAAATTTTTTTGAATTCGTAAGAATGAGTAAATGTACCCCTCAAAAACGTTTGGCACAATTTAACAATAAAGAGTTGTCTATTAAAAAACAGAAACTCTTTTGTAATTCTTGTAATCAAGAATTAGATCATGCGCG
>NTPY01000876.1:260102-271500 GCA_002922825.1 Brachionus calyciflorus
TGCTTAAGATGATTTCTTGCTTAAGACAATATTTTGCTTAAAACGATTTTCTGCTTAAGATGTTTTTCGAATATTTTGCTATTAAACATTAAATAAATTATGTTAATTATTGCTTAAGCAAGTCTTAAGACCCTCTTAAGATTTGCTTAAAAATTTGTCAACTTATTTCAGAGATGTACTGTACAAAATTAAAAAATTGTAAAATTATCGGAAATGACCAGATTTTGCGTAATTTTTAGTTAAAAATAATAATAAAATAGTCAAATTTTTGAAGTTTTTCCTAATTTTTTAAAAATTAAATTTAAATTTTTTAAAGTTAATGGTTTTTATAAAAATTTCGTTTTTAAAAGTTAATTGTTTGTTAATAGTTTTTAAAAGTTTAAGTTTTTTAAAAAAATTTTTTAATTTTTTAGTAAAAAAATGAAAGAAAAAATTAGAAAAAAATCGATACTTTTTTTTGAAAAATAAATTCATAATAATTTTCCATTTTTTCTTTCATTTTTTTTTAAGAATTTTCGCTAATTCTATAATATCACGTAATTTTTCGTAAAAACATTTTATAGTTTCATCGTTTTGTTTCGTAATTATTTTTGAATTTTTCTTGGATATTGTAATAAAATTTTTCTCTATGTTCAAAATAAAAATAGGCTATTCTCATACTAAAATAAGAAATGATTTCTTATTTTAGTATCCGTCGAGTTTGGAATCGTGCGTCAATAACTGGAGTCAACGATCGTTATTTGGATAGACCTCGATTTTAACAAGATCCATAGCGAAGTTTGGTAATGGATCTTATAAGATTCCAAAAATTTTTAAAAAATAAAATTGAAAAAAAATAAGTCTTTGGACTATCTCTAGAATTAGAGATAGTTCAAAGACTGGCAAATAAGCTAGTACCAAACTTGAAGCGGTTAGATTATGATGTCAGATTAAAAATCCCAAATTAAACAAATTTAGAAGAAAGGCGTAAGAGAGTTGATCTATTTCCATTTTTCACTCAACTAGAGTAACGAAAGAACTTGTCAAACAATTCAAAATACGCGATAATTTTTTACGCCATAAAATGTTTTTAAAATAATTTGATTTAGCGACTCAAGAAATTTTCTCATTCTAAAATCTATAAACATTTTATATATTAAAAATAATTTAAAAAATTAAACTGTTAATAACTAAATTCTAGAAAAAAGTCTATGTGTCAAGACTTCATGTACAAAAATTTTGAGACGAACGAATTTTTTCCAAAGCTCTAAAGTTAATTATTTTTCTGGGAAATGTGCATTATAAAATTATAAAACATTAAACCTGAAAAAAAAAATTTTCCAAAATGGCTTAAGAAATTATTACGTCAAAAAATCAAAAAGGAAAAATTTCCAAAAAAATTAAAAAAATCGATAGGAACCGAAAAAAAAACTAATTAAAAATTCACAGTTGAATAAAAAAAAAGAAAGAAGGAGGTTGGTAAGACATAGACTGATTTCATTTTCTTATTTACCTCAAAATTTCTTAAAATTATCGATTCTTAAAGTTTGTCTAAAACAAATAACTTTAATTTTTCTTTAAAAAAAAATTTTTTTTAAGTATTTAGATTCGTAAATAAGAAATACAGACGAAAATTTCTTAATATTCAACAAAAAAAGAAAATTTTTATAATATTTTAACATTCAATGGGAAACGGCGCAACTAAAAAAGAAAAAAAACAAAAAACTTATTTGTTACAGACATGTGAAGAACATGAAGGAAGTATTAATTGTATGGATTTGAGTGAAGATGGAAGTGTTCTAGTGACTGGTAGCGACGATTCTAATGTTCGTTTATGGACAACTAAAACAGAACAATGTGAATGTATTGGTCTTTTAGAAGGACATGAAGATTATGTAACATCAGTTCTAATCGAGGAAAATTTTGTTTTGAGTTCAAGTGCAGATAAAACAATTAGAAAATGGGATATGTCTACATGCGAATGTATTCTTGTTTATCTAGGACATGATAGTACAGTTAATAAAATGATTTGTACTGGTGATTTTTTATTTAGTGTTTCATACGATAAAAAAGCGCGTTGTTGGGATTTCGATACTGGTGAATGTATACGAGTTTTTAAAGGTCATAAAAATAATGTTACATCAATTATTTTCATACCATCCGATAAAGAAAATATGTCTGATACTTTACAATTTATTAAAAGTCAAGCTGAAAGAAAAAATCAATTTTCAAATGGAAAAAAATTACATAATTTACCCAGTAATGAAATGAATGACGAAGATGATATTTATAGTAAAGATTTAATAATAACAGGATCACTAGACTCGTTGGCTAAATCATGGTCAATTGAGACTGGTGAATGTGTGCAAACTTTTAAAGGTCATACTTCGGCAATAACTTGTCTAGCCACTGATCCATTAGGTAAAATTTTATTCACTGGTTCTGGTGATCACACAATTCGATCATGGGAAATTATGACTGGTCAACCATTGAAGACTTTTAATGGACATCAGACTACAGTTTTGACTTTACTTGTACGTTTTTCATATTTTTAATAATGTTTTTATTCTAAATTTTCAAGGAGAATACCAGATTTTTCAGGAAAATCGATTTTATGGCAAAAATGATAAATTATAATAATTAGTTTTTATGAAATATGTAATTTTTTCAAGGCAAAATTTTAAAACAGAGTTGATCAAAGCAAACACTTGATTTGAGTTAAAGTGAATTTAAAGTCAAGTCAGAATCTGGCTTTGTTCAAATGAGTCTAAATTTGAAAAAAAAATTGCTGCAAAGCCAAGCCTGACTTAAACTTTGATTTTAATTTTTCTCGAAGTCTAACTCAAAGCTTAAAATAGAATAGATTTACTTTAGTAAAATAATTTTGCAGATTCTCATTCAATCTCATAAGATTAAGAGTACCACATATCGATAACTATACAGCGTTTTTAGAGTAATTAACCATCATTTGACTTTTTTAAAATAATTTTTAGAAGTTTTTGTTGAGTTTGAAGCTGTTTTTGCAGTTTTAAAGGCCTATATCTTCAGAATGGAACTTTTTCACAGCTAAAAAATATTATATTCGTGATCATGTCATCGAGTTTTTTTTACTATTTAAGCAACTGATTGGAAACTTTTAAAATTAAAAGGCCGAACGGCTACTAATCAAAATAGAATAACTTTTTAATCAAAATTTTGATCTAAATTCTTTTTATAAAAAAATTAAGTTACAAATTACCAAAAAAAATCACATGATTCCTAATTTATTAAAAGAAGAATTTTATGGGTCTTAAAAAAATTCTCTTGATTTTGATGTTTATAGTTTATTAAAAAAATACCAAGCGAATATTGAACTGTTTTCGTTTATTTTTGGAAAATAAGTAAATAATTGCTTGTTATTTGTATTTCTCGATTTATTTTTTCCATTATCTTGACGGTATTTGAGCAATCAATAAATTGGACAATTTTTCAACATTTTTTAGGAAAAAATTTGAATTTGCAACACCAATCCCATAGAAAAAGAGAACAGTTTAAATTATTCTTTAGTTGTTTACAATTAAAAAATTTTAGTCTAGCGGTTAAGTTACTTGATGGCACGAATCTTTAACAAGCCGAATTTTTTCTACTCTTTTTTGCATTTTTATAATCTCTGTTTCCATTTTATTTAAAGGCGCATAGAAAATTGCTTTATTCAACAAGTTCCGATCACACGGCTAGATGTTGGGTTATGGATTTCGGAGATTGTACTAGAGTTTACAAAGATCATGGCCATAGTGTATCATGTCTAATAGAAAATAATGGATTAAGTAATTTTTACTTTAAATTTAAAAGAGAGTAAAAAATCAAATTTTCAAATTTCGCATTATTTATATTTTTAGTTTTAACTGGTTGTGGCGATGGAATGGCAAGATGTTTTGATGCAAAATCAGGAGCTTTAAAACGTACTTTTAAAGGTCATACTGGAGCCATTAATTGTCTAAGAGTAATTAACAAAATATTTATTCGAAATTAAAATTTTTAAATAATTAATTAATTAAAGTTTGTTAGTAACCGATTGTTTACGGGATCATTTGATGGAACATTAAAAATATGGGACGCAACTGAGCTAGTCGCTGAAAAATCAAGCATAGAAGTTGGAAAAAATTCCAAAAGTAATCTTAAGGGTTCGAGACTGACTATTGAAAATGAGAGAAGTTCGAATAATCATTCGAGAAATACTTTTGAACGATCAGATGCCGATTCTGGTTTCGATGATCGTGATTACAGAATGTCTGTTCCCGTGAGAAAAGTCGACGTTAAAGAACTTGTGTAAAAAACTTATTTTTTTAAAAAATTTTATTTATAAATCTTTCATAACATATCTTAGATAAACTAACTTTTTTTGTAATCTTTAATGATTTTAAATATATTGACCAAAAATTTTATTATTAAATAAAATGTAAATGAATTTGTAACGTGGGGTTTGGGGTTCTTAATAAAATGTATATATTCAACTAATAATAATATTTATTAAAAATCACAATCAAAAATATATTAATATATTATACAATGTCCTTGAACGTTGGAGCTTACTCCTCAACCTCTCAATTTTCCCCGTTGCAATTTCTAATTATTTTTCACACTGCTGATTTTAGCGGCTAAATTCACTTAAAGCTGGATCAAGAGGTCTTCTAATCGTGACTTCACAACTCTGGTCCTCTCTGGCCTCCAAGTTTACTAAACATTCGAACTCGAAACTGAACTATCTTAAGAGGACCGGGTAATGACAGAAACCATCTAATGTTTCCAAATGACAGTTTCTATCTGCTTGATATTAATATGACGTCTAATTTCATAAAACATGAAAATAAAATCTTAATTTTCAAGTTTAATTCCTAATCGATCAGCTTCATAAGTCGGGATTTTAGCTGCTAAGTGCTCATTTGAAGCAAGATTATCAACATTGTTTATAACCTTTCTTTGAGGTTCATTAGCCAAACTTGCTTGCCTTTTAATAACTCGTCTTCTAGTTAAAAAAAAATTCAGGTTCTTCGTTCGTAGATTCGATGTCCTCACTACTTGATAAAGTAAATTCATATTGCTCACCGACAGTTTTACCAGTTACGGTACAACCTTGTGTTTCAAAGGCAAAAATAATGTCCTTAAAAATGTAATTTGGGCTTAAGATTGCGCTCTTCAAAAGTTTTGTAATTGACCTTATAAGATTCCAGATGGAAATTTTTTTCATCCAATCTTAGTTTTTAAAGAGTAGATGAACAAGAATTTAAACATTGTTTAATCAACTTATTCATTCCTAATAAAAAAAAAAGCTTTAGAGACTCATATTTTTGAAATTTTAAAACCATAATTTGTAATTGAAAAATAATTTATTGAAAAAAACCGGTTTCAAAAATTACTAAAATACAATTTTTTCATTAATTCTTAAACTCAATATTAAAATTTTTTATTCATTATCATTTTTTAAATACTTTCCAAATAATTGTTGTCTATATTTCTGTGAAGACAAACCATATAGAATAAAATTAATGGCATTATTACTATATAATAAAATATGAACTAATGGTTGTTCCAATGTTGAATCACTATATTTACCTTTGTAAATTATAAACAAAATACAATAAGGCAATTGAGATAAAAGAAAATAAAAATTTGTCAGTAATAACATATAAAGCATTTGTCGATTGCGACGAAGACGCTTAGAAACATTTGTCTTATTCAAACGACTATTCTTATTAATCAATCGTTTAAAATATGTTTTACTTTTTATATGAATTCTGAATAAGATTATAAATGAACATATAAACATAACTATAAATGGAATTAATGAATACACACATATGTCTATCCATGTCCATATTTTTATCAAAAAATAATGATATGTTGTTTTTTTAAGTGGAAAACAAATTAACTCGGGCTCTATTCCCTCGAGGAGACTATTTATTTTTCTCGATAGAATTTCGTTCATTTGAAATGTTAAATTAAATTTTTTTCTTAGAAATTCTTCATCCAATTTTGTCTCTTCGTTTAGTTCCATAAATAAAAAAAAGTGAAAATTTAAAACTATTAAAACTAGAATTATGAACGAGATTACTAAATCGACATGATGTAATTTGTCTAATAAATAACATGAACACTTAAGCTTATAATTTTGAGTATTGTCTACAATAACAATTGGCTTTTTCTTTTTATTAAAAGATTTCTTACAAACATTAAGAGTTTTATTTGTTATTACTAAGGCTCGATCAATTGAAACAGCCATTAAGATTAAACTACTAAAATGAGTTAGAAAATAAGTCATGAAATTATGTAATTTACAAATGAGTGATGAAGTTTGACGAATTTCGATTGAATAACCGAATCTAGCCAATGCTTCTGTTGAGCAAATTAATAAAACGGATAAGTCAGCTATGGATAAATATAATAAAAAACGAAATGTTGAGCCTAAGCGCATTTTTTTCTCACTAAAAACCTTAATATTTAATGAATTTCCAATTATTCCGAATAAAATTAGGACCGATAAAAGGATTTTGATAAGATTTTTGTGTTCATTTTTATCGTCCTCTCTAGTCATATCAGGTAAAGTCACATTTTTTATTTCCATCTTTTTTTTTATAAATCTAAAAATAAAATATATAATATTGCTTTACGTTAAAAAACCTTTTCAGACTATTAATTTTTAAAGTATATTATATTAAAATAAAAAAATGGATTTTTTTATTAAATCGGAGATGGAATTTAAAAAAATTTGAATAAAAGAATCAAGAGATTTTTTATTAATTTCTAGCAGCTGCCTAAAAAGCTCACAACAAAAACAACAAAACAAGGAATAAAAAAAGGAAATAAATTATTATTTCAAAAATAAAAGGATCATATACTTATTATTTATTGTCGTGGGTGATGATATTAATATTTTTTATTCTAATAACTAGCGAAATATTAAAAAAAATATAAGTGGAGAATCTGATCCAACGTTCATATTTTTTACTCTTTTAAAAAAATTTTAGTAAAAAATTTGTTTAATGTTTTCCTAAAATTTTTTAAAGATTTGATCATAAACTTGGTCAAAAAAGGCAAATATAAATAACAAGTGGATGGAGAATTGGTTTAGGATGTTACCCAAAAATGCTCAATCCATTTATTGCGTCATTTTTGTTCAAAACATCAATCGATCTTTATATGTGATTAATTTTGATCTTTATTCGTGAATTAAAGGAATTTGATATTAGACAAAACTTACTTGTATTTTTAATGCCAAATTTTGCAAAGATACAGAGTTTTGCAGACTGATTTTTTTGGATGTTACACTTTGTAGCAATTTACAGAATAAGTCTATCACTTTCCATTCAAAAGTTATAACAATTTGAATGAATTGAAATGACGAATTGAAATTTTTTGTACAGAGCCCTTGAAAGCCATGCATTTAAATCAGAAATGAATTTTTATTAAAAAATTTGGTAGATTACAGTAGAAGTAATATAAATGATCGTTCTGCCAGCGACTGACTGAACTTATTCTTTTCTCTTTTCAAAAGCTTTCTTAATTTTATTAAATTTAAAGTCAAATATGATGGATTCTAGTGATTTCCGGTGAAATAAGAAAGTAAAAAATTTTCTGATTTTATGAGAAATATTTGACAAAACAGTATTTGAGGTGAAACTTCGTGAAAAAAAAAAATTTTAAAAACTTTTTTCGGGCAAAATTACTTTAAAAATAAATGTCTTTCCGAAAATGTCAAAAAAATTTGAAAAATTATTTGAATTAAAAGGAAATCAAGTTATTTTCTAGAGGATTTCTTTTTTTTCTAAATGAAAATTTTTAAAGAAGTTTTGTTTTATTGACAGAAAAATTCTATTTATCTAATAAAAGAAAAGAAAAATTTGAAATATTCTGACAAAAAAATCAAGGATATTTTGATCAGAAAAATTATTTAATTATACTTATAATTAAATTAAAAGTAATTTTAGGAAATCTTTTGTGTTTCATATTTCGGTAGCAGTTATAGCTACTTTTTTACTCGTTTGTTAAATTCCATTTAACGTTGCCGTCTATTTCATAACAAATGCCATCGAGTCTTTTTTTTCTTTTAGAATTAAAAAGAATACTGGGCAATTCGGAAAAAAATCCAAATTTTTAATTTTATGATATTTTTTTAAAGATCTCGACGAGCTGAATCCAAAAATGTCAAAAATATTGAAATCGGACCATTCTTTCAAAAGTTATATGAACTTAAAGTCTAAATGGGCTTATTACTAAAATGACAATATCTTGGTCATTTCTAAGGCTTTTAAAATATTTTTTTTTAGCATGTTCAAAAATAAATGAGGAATTCAAAAAAAATACTTGTTAGGTCATTCCAATAAAAATTTATCTTACAGCCCTGAAAAACCAAAAAAAAACATGCTAAAAAAAATATTTTAAAAGCCTTAGAAATGACCAAGATATTGTCATTTTAGTAATAAGCCCATTTAGACTTTAAGTTCATATAACTTTTGAAAGAATGGTCCGATTTCAATATTTTTGACATTTTTGGATTCAGCTCGTCGAGATCTTTAAAAAAATATCATAAAATTAAAAATTTGGATTTTTTTCCGAATTGCCCAGTATTCTTTATATCTGTATATTTTAATGCATGCTCAATAAATCATTAAGACATTTCGGTTCGAATAAATATAATTGCAGCATTTTTAAGTAAAGCTGAATAAAAGGCAAATTTAGCCTATTTGACCTATTTTGAATCCTTTTCCATGTAATTCGAGGTCTATTAGAAGTTTATTAGAGACTATTAGAGACTATTTGAAAATATTTGGTAATAAACTTTGAAATTTTTGAACATTTTTAAATTTTTTTGTGTTCTGTTGAGCGGTTTCCTTTTGTTTATTATCTTTCGCGTTTACCATTTCCAAGATGGATTTTTTTAAAACGTCCTGCTTTCTGTGACCTGGCCGTTTCCTGTGACCTTCTCAATTCTTTAACCTGTGGGATGTCTGTTTCCTTTAATTAAATTTTTTATATCAAAGTTTTTATCAGGGTTGTCAAACCGGGGTCGACTGTCAATCCGAATAACGGCCGTCGACGTCGGTTAACAACCCACAGGAGTGAGTCAAAAGACCGTTTGTTTATTATCTTTCACGTCTACCATTTCAAAGATGGATTTTTTTAAAACGTCCTGCTTTCTGTGACATGTGGGATGTCTGTTTCCTTTAATTAAATTTTTTATATCAAAGTATTTATCAGGGTTGTCAAACCGGGATCGACGGCCAATATAGATCCAAGATGGATTTTTTTAAAACGTCCTGCTTTCTGTGACCCGACCGTTTCCTGTGACCTCTGGGTTTTAAAATTACATGTAAAGGGATTGCAAATAGGTCAAATAGGCAAAATATAGGGGGTTATCCCACTAAAGAAACCGTTTAACGTCAAATAGTCTCTAATAGTCTCCAATAAACCTCTAATAAACCTCAAAATACAAGTAAAAGGATTGCAAATAGGTCAAATAGGCAAAATATAGGATGGTATCCACTTAAAGAAACAAAAAAAATTTCATAAGTAAAAAAACTCCGTTGAATGTCAGTTTGGATTTAGAGCCTGTCGTTGACGATACCTCAAAATTTACCATATTTGTAATATATTTTTTGCAAATTTTTTCAGCAAAAAAGAAAGCTCATTTTATTCAAAAAAATTCAACCTCTTAAAAATTTTATTATTTAAGCAGAAATTACTAATAAATTTCACAGATTTAACTTATACTTATGGTAACGGAACTCTCACGCCTTTTTTCAAAGCAAGTGCTTTTTTAAATTAAATATATCAATTTAATTTAAAAATATCGAGACTCTAGTATAATCGAATTTTTTTTGTATGTAGAAAGATTTGAAAAATTTTTAATACAAAAATTCGCTCATAAAGTCTCGATAATTGAGAATTTAAATTTTTTCTACAACAGCATCATTTAAAAGATAATTTTCAAAGCTTATTTGGTAAGATTCGTAAACACTCAGAACAAATTTTTAAGGCAGTGGACAAAAAATAAAAAGAAAAATTTAAACCCTATAAAAATAGAGAAATTTTTTTTATAAAAGCAATTTGCTTTTTTTTCAAATAAAATTTAGATTGAGTCTTTTTATTTAAAAAAAAGATGAAATTTAAGATATAATTTAAGATAAATTTTAAATACTCAAGATCATATTTAAGATAAATTTAATGCTTATTTTCTAGGAACTATTTTGGCTTAGTTAGTGAGTTACTCGTCAACGAGATGCGAAAGTCAGGAACTCGTATGATGTGATCTTTTTTATAACAGAGAGCAACGCCGCTTAGAAAAAAAAGACAATAAACTGATCGTATAGTCTACACAATTGTCTAGGTAACTTAAGTTACCATTTTAACTTAGCGATCATTCACTACATCAAAATGAAAGTATTTGAAGTAAAATTTTATTACCAGAAAAACATCAAAAGAGCTGATGCTGAAAAAATATGCAATTTTTCTGTATAAACTTATTGGTTTATAAGATCATTGTTTCATATTTTTGTAATTGTTGCATATTTTAGAAATTAAAAACATCTATCTTAGATAAGTACTCTCGTCTCTTGTAAAATGTGCACATTTTACAGAATAAGTTCATTTTTATAAAATTTCTAGTTGACTCAACTTTTATTACCAGGAACGAGCTATTTACTGTAACCGGAGTGTAACTTTAAGTCTCAATATAAAAATTATACTTATTCAAATATGTTTTATAATTTCTATTTTGTAATAGAGAACAAATTTACATTAGAACTTTTAAAAAAATTCAATGAATAAAATGTTTCTTACAAATAATTTCATTTAGTTATTAAAATAACTTTTATATTAAATTGATTGTTTTATTAGATTTAGATTATATTTATAGTCACATTTATCAAACAAGGATTTTTTATTAAATGAATACGATGACTATCGTAAATAATATTTTTTTCTTTTCAAACAAAATTTTTATTTGATTTCAATTGATAACAAGGTTTATAACAAGTCTTTTATTTACTAAAGGACGATAACAATCGTTTATATCTATATTAATAAATATTAACCAAATTTATCGAATATTATCTTGAATTAACCCATATTAAATAAATTAAGATTATTTGGCATTTGATGAACTATCATATTAGAGAAAATTTATATTAGAGAAAAAAAAATAGAGAAGACAAAAAATAGCACCTATCGCCAAGCAGAGCAAAAAAATCAAGCTGAGCTCTACTAGAAGAAAAAATAATTTTAAAAAGACAGTCTATTGGAGGTCTATTAGCTTCCATTAGCTGCCATTAGAGTTTATTTGCCAAAATAATTTCAAAAGGAACACCCACCCCCCTCTTTTTAGTCTATTTGTCATATTTGCAATACTTTTACATGTATTTTGAGGTCTATTGTAGGTCTATTA
>NTPY01001021.1:19346-47947 GCA_002922825.1 Brachionus calyciflorus
TAAACTTTTTTTAGAGCTTTAACTTTCTACTTTTTAAAAAATTTTAAAAAAAAGTTTCTGTATTTTGTGATTCTGTTGATATTTAATTTTTTATTTAAGATGTTAACAATAATAACGTGTGTTTCTTAACTTTTTCACAATGCTGTATGTATTAACATCAATTCTTTTATCTTTTTTTGATTTTTAATTTTTTATTTTTTATAAATATAAAATTTTGGATCCTTGAAAAAAGCCCACCCCCGATTTACGATAAACAGCGCACCCGAGCGCGGTTTTCGTATTTTTCAATATTTTCAAACTTTTAACCCTTAACGTACCGCTTGTCCAATTTTCAAGATATCAAAAAATTAATAAAATTTTTGAATTTCTCGTCAAAATATATGATAAGTACCAACAAAAAAATGAAAAAATTCATATCACGCAGCTTATGATAGCCTTTTGAAAAAACACTGATGCATTTTTTTAAAGCCGTATATCTCTCGATAAGATTAAAACTGTAAAGTGATTTTAGAACCATTAGATTCTTCGCATTTTATTTCATAGAGTGACATGTATTTTGATTTAAAGTTCATTCATCTTATCAAGAAAAAAAGGACTAAAGAAAATTTTTAAAATTTTAATTCAAAAAATTTGATCGATTTTTATAATTTTTGAAATTTTCTAATTTTTTAAAAAAATTATAAAAAATATAAAAAATTATTTTAAAAATTTTCGTTTTTTAGTGCAGGGTCAAGATAGAATTTTCGGTTTTTGACCTGGCGTTATTGCAGGCTTTTTCGTGTTTAAACGCTGCATTTAAATATGAAAAAACACATTTTAGTGCACGAACCATAAGGGGGACGATTTTAACATGTGGTAGATGGTCGCTTATGCATGCACCAAAACCCAGGATATAAAAAATAGCTCACGCACTATCTCGCAAGGGTTTACGGTTATCAAAAAAACCTCTTTTAAAAAAGTTCTTAATTAATATTTTATAGAAAAGTCTCCATTTTGATAAAATCTCCCAATGATAGTAAATCCATTGAAATATTTAATTAAATTGTTTTTTGATTTTTCATGAAATTTTCGAAGAGAGGGTCAAAGATATTTTTTTTTCGAAAAATATTAAATTGAAAAAAAATTGGATTAAATAAGAAGTTTTTGAAGACTTTGTTGATACACCGTTGTTATCTTAAACTTATCTTAGCACTAATTTGAGCTCTGTTTTTTGAAAATTTGCAAATAAATATTTTGGTCCATTTGAATCTAAAGAGGTGTTTTATTATAAGGTCTTCATTAGATAAATTAAAATTTCTTCTTTAAAAGACAACTTTTATTTTTTAAATGTCCAGTCATCATCAAGGAGGAAAAGCTTTGTATTCTTCGATTCGATTTTTAATATTAAATTGTTCGAGCTTTTTTTATAATTACGGTAGTGTTAGGCGGATTACAGTTAAATTTTCTGCACCGCTGTTTGATAAAGTATAGTTTTTAAAAATATTTTAGTTTTTAGATATTCCATTTATAAGACTAATAGAGGTAGTTTCAAAAAAGGTAAAACAAAAATTAAAAAATCATTCAAAAAGTTTGATAAGGTATATTAATTTTTCTTTAACTTTTGATCAATTTTAGAACTCAAAATTAAATTTTTTTGAAAATTAATGGTCCTAAATTAAATACTTTAATTTATCAATTTAATCAATAAAATTAAAGAAAAATATTTCAAAACTAATTCATTTAAAAACGCCGAATTTTCATTCTTCAGCAGTCTTATTCACAAATATCACTACGCATCAGTAAAAAAATAGCTAAAAATGACAATTTACCATTTAATAACTCGGCTCTTTTTTTTCTTGTACTTGTACGAATCGATTTCTACAAAAATTAAATTAAAACTTTTTTTTTCATAAAACTTCAAGATTTTCGGACCCAATTTTTTTATTTTATAAAAATAAACAAATTTAGAAGATTTTTTGTTGTCATATTTTTTGTATGTATTTTGTCTAATTTCACTTAATTTTTATTTTTTAAAGTATTTTTATCTAAATAATGAGTAATTTTAGAAAAATGGATATGTTATAAAGTTTTAAGTTGGCTAGAACTCCATCGTATTTCTTACTTTTTCTTAATATAAATAACAAAAATTTATTTTATGTTCTAAATAACTAAGGATCTCTTTTTGAAAAGAGATATCCTTTTTGAAATTTTTTTTAAAACTGTTTATCTAAAATATGTAATTTACAAACAAATTGTCTCATAATTCTGCCATGATGATCAATTGCTAAATCTACCTTGCATTCTGAATGTTCGCATATCAATTACGTTCAGTTTTTTTTTTCATTTCAATAAGAATAAAATTTATTTTGTTTGTTTGGCTTTAAAATAAATATGAACTTATAAAAAAAGAAGTTAATTTTTCTTGAAATTAAGGAATACTCACGGAAAAAGTAGACTTCTTGATGGCTCTTGAAAAAGTTGACTTTTTTCGCTAAAATAAATCAATAACAATTTCTCTTACTTCGCTAAAATAAAAATCTTGGTAACATTTGAAGTATTATACTTGCCCTTAACTAAAATTTGAAATAGAAGTTTTGATCTTTTCCTTTAAGTTAATGAAGAAAATTCAATCCGAAAAAAGATAATTACCCACAGTTTTGATCAAATTTTTTTTTTATAAAAATCATAAAAATTAGCAATTTTTATAGTAAAATAGAAAGCGTTTAAAAGATTTTTCCAGCTAGATTAAGATCCAACAGCCTACGAACCTCTTGAGAGAGATTTCTTTTTCTTTTGATAAACGTTTCCAATTTATTGAAAAATAAGTCTCGTTTAATTGTGGGTTTAAATGACTAAAAAAGAGAATTTATTTAACTTTACTGTAGTATCATTATACTAATACAATTAAGAATAAAAGAAGCGGAATTTTCCTCATCATAAATGAATCGTTTTATATATTCTAAATGTATTTAAAATTAAATCATAAATTTTGATGAAGTAGAAATGAAAAGAGACAATTTCTTAATATAAAGGTAAAATAACTGTGCCTTTATTGCGCATTTGGGATGTGTTACTTCGTCTTTGCTTTGTAAATATTTTTGCATACAATGTTGTTTAAAGTAAAGTAAAACAATAGTGGACGTAGTGCAAATGTGGTCCACTAAGTGGCCTTGGCTCAAGTTTTATAAATAAATAAAAATTCGGAAAAATTTAGTTTTTAAATTTTAATTTTACAACTTAAAAGACTTTTTCTATCATTATCTACTTATTAAAGAACTTTCGTTCAAATTTATTAAAATTTTTCAAGGGAATTAAAATATAATTAAGAGAATCTATTTTCTGAGACAATTATTTAAAAAGTCGAATTTTAATTCAAATAATGAATCGGCTTATTTATTTGTAATAGTTAAAAGAAAAAAGTATTTTTCTCTTTAACGGTGAACGGGAAACATCTAAAAAGTAAACTTAGTAAATGATATTTAATTTAATTAGAAAAAAGTAGTCTCGATCGGTGCAAGTTTTAAAATAAAAAAATAATTTTATTGATCACAATTAAAGAGTCATTTAAAACTTCGATTAATTCAAATTTAAAAAAATTTGAATTTTCGACTATAAAAGCTTCTAATTATCTAGTTTCAACAAAAAAAGTATCAGCTTGATTGACTTTTTTTTTACTTGTTCAAATTCAGCAAATACACTTTTTTCTATTTCTATATGGCATCATATTAATTCTAATGATTAATCGATTTTTTTTTTATTATTTAAAATAAATTTTTAGTATTTTGATTGGTGATCTTTATTTTATTTTTTCTTTAACCAATAAAAATATTCTATTTAAATAAAATTTTCTTATTCGTTAGTTTTAGACACACGTTTAAAATTTAAATTCAAAGTTTGAAATCGTAAAGTCCAATTTAGTTTTTATTTTTATTATTGTTGTTGTTAACAAGATATTTCAAAATGTTTTGTGAGTCTAAGATGATTAAATCAGAACTTATAGATTCATTTGACGACCAATCCAAACTTTTGACACAATGGTTTAGCGATTTGGAAGCATCTCCCTCCAATTCCCTTCCATCATCACCATTCAATTCAAATGTGGATTATTTATATCAAAACTATCAAGAAAATCAATTTCAATTGCCACAGAATGACCACTATCAATATCAAGAATATGCATATCAATATGATGGTTATCAGTATCAACAATACGAACAGTATAATGGTAATCAATATTATAACTCGAATTATTATCAGCAATATCCATCAAATGATTATTGTTATCCACAAACGTATCAAAATTTTGACCATCAAGTACAGCATACAAATTCTATTGACTTTGAGAATTCGAACATTTCTAATTCGATTTCAGGTAATAGTTTCACAGAGACAGACGAGGACGACTTAATAGAGCAATATGAAAGTTCTTCGACTTATACAAGTATCTTAAATACACCGAGTCAAGCAAAACAAAGTCGAAAGCGTTTATTGAGTAATCAATTAGAAGAGAGTGTTAGTGGTGAAATTGGAATGAAAAGAAAGAGGAAAAGAATATTGAACCGCTTTCAAAGAGCAGAAGCTACAATGAGGGAAAAAAGACGAATGCTAAAACTAAACAAAGCATTTGAAGAATTAAGAAAAGTCCTACCAATATCAGAATTCGCCAAAAATAAGTTATCGAGATCTGAAACTTTAAAATCAGCCATCGAATACATAGAACGCATGTCACAACTATTAACTCTTTAATTATTATTAGTTTTTTTTTAAAAATATTTAATGCCTTTTAAGCTATTGTACAAATTATTCCATTTTAAAAATTTTACCAAATAAAAATTAAATTATTGAAATTAATCTACTATTTTAAGCTTACAGAAAATTTTTTTAAAAGTCCCAAATAATAATCTAATTTTATCTCAATTATTATTAAATATTTGGCGTTGGCGATTCTTTTTGATTTCTTACATATCTAATTAACAGAAGACTTTACGAAGGCAACCGCGCTATTCGGACGTTGCCTGGGTTGATCACCGAAACCATTTTTTAAATAAATATCTAAACAGTCAAATAAATATGTTAGTAATATTAATCAATAGCCTCAAGAATATCCAAATTTTTTCAAAGACAGTTATCTTCCTTTCCTTTTTAAAGGGTTTTTAAATATTCGAAAAAGCTACTAGAGATAGAATCTGTATGGTTACTTTTTTGTATGATATAAACAATAATTTTATTCAAAAATTAAAGAATGTGAGCTGTGGTCTAATCTAATAATAATTAAATCAAAAGAAAGCTAGGATAATCAAGGATATTAACTATTATTTTATCAGGGTAATTGTTGATCCATTTTAGCCTTATATTTAATTTTTTATATTTCGGACGGATAGGGACTATATATATTATACCAAAAATCCAAATAGATTTTATTTAATGGTATTCAAGCAACGAGTTTTCTTTTAAAAAAATTTAGCTACAGGTTTGAAATTTTTGGTGATGTAAATTTTCAAAAGAATTTATTTTAAAATCATATTTTTCTAATTTAATTAAAGTATTTTTAAAGATCTTCTTAAAAGCTTACTTAATTTGTAACTGTATTTTAAAATTAATTGAATTTTTTGTAATAAAAATTTAAAAATTCAAATAAAAAATTCTATCAATAACTTAACTATTTCTTTTTCTCTAAATAATTAAGAATTGAAATGGTTTAACTATTTGAATATTCAAGTTCTATGACAATTACAAATTAAATTGTTAAAAACTAATAAAATTAAGTGTAGAGAGTCAAATTTATTTTTATTTTATAAAAACAAAATTAAGAGCTGATCTTAAATTTTGGATATTTCAAATATAAACCACTAAAAATATTCCAAATTAAGTTTTGAAAAAATTTCAAGTTTCAAATAACTTAAACAACAATAATAATTAAATTAAAATTTAAGCTGTAATTCAAGATATTTTAAGTACTAAGAAAAATGTTAAACTTATCATTTTATTTTTCTATTCTAAAAATTTTAAGGTGTAAAAATAATTCTTAATAAAAAAAATACAATTATTGAAAAGACTTAAGTGTTTCGAATAAGAATATCCTCCTGTTCAGTTAAGTTGATAAAGCACGTTCTAAAAACTCAATAAATTATAACAGTAACAGTTGGATACATTCTAGACTGGTTCCATACTTTTTGTTTATTTTACATTTATTAAATTACTAAATACAATTGATATATGTATCTAAAGATGACAACTAAAAATAAAAATTGAATTAATTAATTTTTAATAGTCGCAGTAAAGGTATTATTGATGCATATCGATTCCAAATTATCCTCTTTTTTTTTTCAATATTTTTGTAAATTCTATGTAAATACTGAGAGTTAATCTTAAAGTTATATATTTGAATAATTGCTCAAGTATATCCATAACATGACACTTTATTATTTTTTAATTTTCTAAATGATCTATTTCATTCTATTACGAAAATGATTTTAATAAAAATGAAATTATTCTGGATGCATAGAATTTTTTTTTAAAAATTTTGTCAAAATAATTTTAAAATTATCATATCTTGCCAAATACAATTAACCACAAATAGAAAGAAACTAATGCATATTTTTTACCAAAGCAATACTACCCTATTAGGAAGATAATTGTAGCACTAACTACCGTATTTTCTCATAAACGAACAAGTGTGGTCCACAAATGATTTATTCTATTCGAAAATTTATTTCACAAAAAAAGCGTCACAATAAATTCTCCCAGAATGCATTTATCTTGAGGAAATAGGGTACTTATTTTACGCAGCTCAGTACAAATCATAGCCTTTTGAATTTTCTTCTTTTTGTATAAATTGACAATTCACTTTTTTTATATCATGTGTAAAGATTCTGACTAGTGGCAGTTAAGTTAACGATCAGATAAAAATTTTAAGTTTTTCACTGGATTTCGGTGAAAATCTCATTTATCTTAATTTGAATAAATAGAAAAAATTAGCTCAACAATTAACTGGAGTATGGAGATTATTTTAAAATTTCTTTGAATCCAAAATTTATTAACTTAAAGATAATAGACATTATGCCACTAAGATGGTGAGCTGTATCATCACCTAAATTCTGATAGACATCTACGTGCTTTTGTTTTTTCATTGACATTCATTAAAAAATTTCGGATAAAGTTAGTACCATTGAAATAAATTTAAGAATTTACGGTTGACTTATTATCCAAATATGCTACCATTAATAAAATTTAGACATAAATAAAAAGCAATAAATTTAGAAATTTTTAAATTTTTTAAAAGAAGAAGATTTATTTAATATTTCGCAACCAAAAAGAAACAAAATAATACAAAAAAATCTTAATATCATTTTACAAAACTTTTAATTTTTACAAAAAAAAAAAAATCTAGCCAATTTAAAAAAAAAGTAAGAAAATTCAACAATAACCACAATTGCCATTTTGGTTGGGTGACGAAGTATTAGTAACGTTCAATCCAGTCGACCTATTTTCCCATAAACCTGGTGTTTGTAGAATTTTTTCTACTAACTCTTCAAAAGCAATCTCAACACCTTCTTTTGTTTTAGCACTTGCCTCAATAAATAACATCGAATGTTTTCGTGCGAATTTGAGACCTTCTTCCTTGGTTACTTCTCTATTAGGTTTGTCTATTTTGTTTGCAACTAACATTTTTACTATATCGGGTTTATTTGCAAAAGTTTCTAATTCATTCAGCCAATTATCTAATTTGGCAAATGTTTCACGACTAGAAACATCATAAACCAAAATAGCACCTTGAGCTCCTCGATAATAACTAGGAGTTAATGTTCGAAATCTTTCTTGACCAGCTGTATCCCATATGGCCAATTTTGTCTTATTACCTTCAACATTCAAAGTTTTTACTTTAAAGTCAACTCCAATTGTTGCCGAAAGTTGAGGATCGAATAAATCGTCTGTAAATCTAAGTAAAAGCGACGATTTTCCTACACCACTTTCACCAATTATTAAAATTTTCAATGTTGTTAATATATCATCATCCATTTTTTTATTCTAGAGTAGTTTATTTGAGTTTATCTTTTATTCAATTCTTATAAAAATAAGAGCTAAATAATTTTTTTTTTAATAAATTTAAGTACGTTATTTATTTTGTAAATACTTAAAATATTTTATGTAAATTTTTATTATATATAAATGATATTTGGAATGCTTGAATTTTTTTAAATTAAATTGCAATCCGAATTGCAAAAAGCTTTTTCTTTACTCAAACGCGTGCAATATCAACTTAAATATTAATCGAAATGATTATTAAGGGTTATTTAGTGATTATTTTCATTCAAGAAGATGCAAGTTTTTAGAAAAAACTTTTGGCAAAAATTGATCAAATTTTCAAAAAAATTTTTCCTATTATGCAATTATTTTTTTCGCAGATTGTTCAATAAAAGCAAAGTAAAGAATAAAAAATGTTAACTTGCTATCAGCCAAAATACATTTGTAAAAAACGAGCTGAAATGCGTAAGATTTTCTTATATGCGAATATGAGGAATTAGTTGAAATATTTAGAAAAATTTTGAAACTGATTTTTATACTTAAATTTAAAATTTTTAATTTATTTTTTGAAAAAAGCCTAATAGCATCAGAAGCAACATGTTTAAAATGGCTAGTGGAAAGTGAGAATGTAAAAGTGCAAGATGTGTTCAGCAAATTTAACGGATCTTGGGGAAAGGCTTTGCTTTTGATTATTGGTGTTAAAAGATTTATCCTAATTTTAAAAATTTTAACAGCGCAGCATCTTATTGTACTGATAACAGAAAATACACCTGAGATGAGAATTTTTTTTGAACACACTCTATAAAAAAATCATTTAAAAAAAAAATTAAGACCTACTAAAATTTATTTTTCCTTGAAGTAAATGTTTTAATTTTAGTAGATGTAAAATTGTTAATTTTAAAATTTAACTTTTTAAGAAAATTTGATCATGGTCCAAATCATTTTTAAAATCGATCTTTTATTTTTTATTCAGTGTATTCACAAAATTTCTCTCGTGTAGCTTTACAATAGTACGCTACGGTACGGTACGGTGTTATGGCTATAAAAAAACATAAAATTAATAGCAGTTCAATATTAATATATGATTTACAATACCAAATTTCAAATAAAATTTGTATTAGTAGTTTAATTGTATTAAGTGTTCATGGAGTTAAATAGATAAGGAAATTTCCAATCAAGATTTTTTCCAAAAATAGGAAGAAAACCATCGGTCTGTCTAAAATTTGCAAATCATCAAAGAGTTGAAGCTGAGAAGCTATTTTATTTGAAATACTTAATATTTTTTATTCTAGTAAATTATGTGAATCATCAAAATAATTTGACCAACTAAATCTAACCGAATTTTTAAGATTTGTAACCAAAATGCTCCAACTTTATCCTGCTACAATTTTTTTCAGAGGTTTCTACATTAGTTCAATATATGAGGGTATTGGTATACCGATTTTTTTCTTTCGTCAACTCTTCACTAATAAAGTGCATGAATATTGACCGGCTCAATGTCCTATAAATAGTTTTTTTTTTAAATTATATAATGATGTGAGATCTATCTTTAATCGTGCTTTTCAAAAGGGTAGATAAATCGAATTGTGATATATTAAAAAATTATTTATTTTCGATTTTGGAAAAAAAACGTACCATCTGTTACGCTTGAGAACAGAAATAAGACTGTTATCCTCAGCATTAAGCGAATTAAACAAAGAAGCGGTTCGTTTTGAATATGATGCTGCATGAATTAAAATAGACTTGGGATTAGAATAGACAGTTAAAGAGTGTCTAGATCTTTTTTATGAATTAAAAAATTTAGAAACTTTAAAATTATCCAGTACCTTTAAATTTTTAGCTAAGAACTTGATAATAATGAATCCAAAAATTAAATTTTTAAGTTTTAATATTGTATACTTTCGATTTTTTTTTTCAATTATAACTTTTGAACGAAACGTCACACTTGCCTTATTTCAATATCATTAAAATCCTCTTCAAATTATCTTTCTAATCGTATATAAAACAATATTGTCATAGGGTGAAACGAGTGATTTTTAAAAGATTAAAGGATTTTTAAAAGTGTTTTTGTTGATTTTGAAGTCATATTGTTTTAAAATCAATAAGTTAGCAAAAATGACCTCCGTTTCTTAACTTTTTCTCAAAGCTGTATTTGATCTTTAAAAATTATTATTTAGCTGTTTGAAATTACTATGGTGAATTTCAAATTTTTGTAGGAGAGGGCTTATTGTTGTAACCATAGCAACTTAAAATTCATAAAATTCTAATATTTCTTTCAGTAAATTCAACTATTTTCTAAATATTTAAAAAGAAATAACAAGAGCTTAGTTAAATCCAAATTTCTGTGTTAATTAAGACCCTAAACTTGAGGAAAAATGGTAAATTTTATTATCAAAATTTGAAAAACAACTTTTATTAATTATGGTTAAATTTACTTTTTATAGCCTCCCAAGAGTAAAAAAGGGAAAAAAGGAAAGGCGAAAAAGAACACGCCGACAGTTATTGAAGGTATATCAACTGAAGAAATGACAAAAGAACAACTCGAACAACACATAGTAAGCATCCGAGAAGAATTGGACCGTGAACGAGAAGAACGTAATTACTTTCAATTAGAACGAGATAAAATTAATACTTTCTGGGAGATAACAAAACGTCAATTAGAGGAGAAGAAAGCTGAATTAAGAAATAAAGATCGAGAAATGGAAGACAGTGAAGAGCGACATCAAGTAGAAATAAAAGTAATGAAACAAAAGGTTAAGCATTTACTTTATGAGCATCAAAATAATTTAGCACAATTAAAATCAGAAGCTCAATTAGAGCTTAAAGTTAATAGTGAGTTAAATGATGAAGGCCAAATGGACTTAAGAAATGAAAAGCGTCAACTTAAAATTTCCATGAAAGAGCAAGAGTTAGCTCATGAAGATGTTGTTAGAAATTTGAAAAAGCATCACGATTCTTTTATTACTAATTTACGAGAACAATTTCAAAATCAAGCTAAAGAAATAGAAGAAAAATACGAAAAAAAACTTCGACAGCTTCGTGATGAACTTGATATTAGAAGAAAAACGGAAATACATGAAATTGAAGAACGTAAAAATCAACAAATAAATACTTTAATGAGAAATCATGAAAAAGCGTTTAGTGACATTAAGAACTATTATAACGATATAACCCTGAATAATCTTTCTCTAATTAATACTCTAAAAACAGAAATTGAGGACATTAAGAAACAACGTGAAAGACTTGAAAAACAAATGTCTGAAGTTCAAGCAGAAAATAAAAAGTTAGTCGATCCATTAAGGAAAGCAGAAGAACGAGTTGCTGAATTAGAAAAGCATTTGTTTTCATATGAGAAGGATAAGGCTCTATTGGCATCAACAAGAGCTAGATTGAAAGAATTGGAAGACCAATACGCTAAACTTGGATGGGAACATGAAGTTTTGACTCAAAGATTTGAAGCAACTGTCAAGGAAAGAGATGAGTTATATAAAAAATTTGTGAAGGCTATTCACGATGTCCAGCAAAAGAGCAATTTAAAGAATTTATTGTTAGAAAAAAAATTAGGAGCTTTGGGAGATACATTAGAAAAAAAAGAAGCACAATTAAACGAAGTTTTAACAGCATCGAATTTAGATCCGTCTGCATTAACTGTAGTTACTAGAAAATTAGAAGATGTTTTAGATTCTAAAAACAGCGCTATTAAAGACCTTCAATATGAATTGGCGCGAGTTTGTAAGGCTCATAATGATTTGTTAAGAACGTATGAAGCCAAGTTGGCTCAATTTGGTATTCCTGTTGAGGAAATGGGTTTCAAACCGTTAGAAAGTACAATCGGAGGCAATCAACAACAATTGGGAAAAGGTGTTTCAGGTCTTGTCTCAGCGCCAACATAAGAAAAAATTGCAAAATTTTTTCACTTTAACTTAAATTTTTATCTTTTATAAAATCTGCCTTTTTTTATTTATAAATATTTAAATAAAAATTAATAATTATGTCAAAAATTAATTGTCCTTATAAAGTTGCCAAATTCAATAAATCTTAACATATTTACTCGATTATAGAAATAACTCGAATAATTTTGTTATTTCTTCTAATTAAAGAAAAATTAGACTCAAAATATAGGAACTTTTTCTGACTCGAATTACACTCACAAAAAACTTTCGTCTATTGTTGATAGCTTAAAAACTAAAATTTTTTTTGGCTGCTTAACAGTCTTTATTTTTCTTCAATTAGAACAAAAAATTTTTTTTCGATTTCGGCTTTTTTTGGAGAAAGAATTGACCCGGTATAATCCGGAAAATACTATGGAAGCTATATAGAAAATTTCAAGTTCCAATAAAACAGTAGCAATAATAATTATAATAATTTATTGAATAAATGTAAATAAATTTTTTAAAAAGTAATCAAATTCTATACAAATTAATATAAACAGGAAAAGGTGCTTTACCATATAGTTCAATTCATTTTTTTAATTGCAAGCAAAAAATAAACTTTTAGTCAAATTTTGAATCTTCAATTCTTTTTCTGTGTTGGTTTATTATTTGATCGATGAATTCTAGAACTCGATCATTCTGTTTAAGAACTTGTTGGTTTTGAGTAACCAATTTATGATTTTGATCGATAATTTTTTTGTTTTCTTCAAGAATTTGCCTCGATAATTCGAAAATCCCTGGAACTAAAATATCAAGAAAAATAAAAAAAACAAAAATATTTATTCATACTTAAAATATATTTACTTACTGCTTAGCGCCTTCGAATTGGTTCGTTCAATAGTTGGAATTATTTGGTCTCTTCTAAACTTTCCTTGTTTATTATACGAGATTTCTAATTTTCTTTTATTTGGATTGATGCCTTCAAAAACTAGTAATAAATTTAGAAAATAATAATTTACTTCCGAAATTTGCACGCGAATGCAACACTTTTTTTGTACTCTTTTATAAATTTAAGCAAAAGTTTCTTTTAAATCGTCATTCAAATCGTCATTTTTAGTCGATCTCGAGAATAAAATTAAAAAAAATGCTTTAAAAAATCAAATTTGAACTCAAGAATTCGGAAAGTTTTGTTTATTTATTCCAAACATAGTTTATAATATAGAAATTTACGTTTTTCTATTAAACGTTTTTCTAGTCATAAATACAAGATTTTTACTTGTATTGGCTGATTAAAGAAAAGATAAATTTTCTAAAAGAAATTATTTAAAGATATGTGTTTTTAAAATTTAATACATATAAGTCGTTTCAGTATAACACTAATTCTCATAGCGATTTCTCTTTAAACTTTTTCCTACTTGAGCTTATTTTTTTGTTTTTATTTGAGTACAAAAAGGAAATTATTTTGAAATTTTTGAATTTCTTACTCTTTGAAATTGAACTTTTATGTGGATTATATCCATCATCGGATGAATTGTCACTCATTTTTGCCACAAGAATAAAAAGATAATAATTTTTTTTTGTTTTTAAAATTTAGTTTATTTCGTTAAATTTTTCAATATATAGTTTTTCAAATGACGAATTTTTGACCATTACAATAAAGTTTGGAGTTCCCATTTGAACAATCATTCTAAATAAAACAAAAAAAATTATCTCAAAATCTATAAAAAAAAATAAAGAAATTTTAATAATAAAGAAACATACCCGTCTTGTTTAAGTGCTTCTAATAGTGTCATTTTGTGTCTTAACTTTACAAGCTTTCCTTTATTTCGATTTTCATAATAAACTTGAACTGAGCTTGTTAAGTAGTTTTTTTGTTGATCCCATTCTGGACTTTCATTGAACATTAAACTAAGATGGTCTTCAAATGTTGAATTTTCGTTGAAAGATTCAATAAAATCAGTTTGACCAACCTCTGGATATAGAAATAAAACAGGCCAATTTAACATTTGCTCATCATCAGTTAAGTCTACAACTTTTTGTTGAGGATTAACTGGATTCTCTAATAAATCCAAAAAGCTTTTTTCTTTTTCTTGAACGCTAATACCTTTTGTTTTGATTAAATTCCATATTTTTGAATTTTTTTCGTTTTTCTTTCTTTCTAAAGTCTCTTTTTTACGCTTTTCTCTTTCATAAATTTTCTTATTTGACTCAGCTTTAGACCTTAATTCGCGAAGTTTATTATCTTCTGAATTGATCAGTAATCCCCAGTCACACCATTTAATACAATCATCGTAGTTTTTTAATTCAAAACAACATTCAGCTCCCTTATAAATTGGCTTTATATTTTTTTGATTAAATTTTTTAGCAAAGACACAGTCACTTAATGATGACCTGTAGTTTTTCAAATAATAATGAGCTGCAGCTCTATTTTGATGCAAAGTTGACATTAACTCATGATCATCCTCTATATTCTCTTTTAAAGCCATTGTGTACGAGACAACAGAATCAGAATATTTTTTTGCTCTAAAAAATAAATTTCCCTCGTCTTTCAACTTGATTGCCTTTTCTAAAGTCTAATTTAAGTAATTTTAATCTTAAAATTTTTAATGTGATATGTTCAAACAAACCTTTAGGTGTATCATCAGGATCCCATTTTAATTGTCTAATGGCTATCGATTTTTTTTAAAATTAAATTGTTTAATTAATTAATCTTTTTGTTATTTGTAAAAGTTACCTTCTACACAAGATGGAAGTTCATCGGAATCTTCTGGCAACTTTGTCATGAATAATGGATGTTTCTCCATTTCCTTTAAAATTTTAATATTCAGTTCAAAAAAAAATTTAAACTAAATTGTACGATTGTTTTCCTTTTCATCGACTCTTCTTCTCGCTTTCTTCCACTCCTCTTTTTCTTTCAAAAGAAGAAAAATTTAAACTAATACATTAGTTTGTATTGATTGTTTTCTTCAGAAGAAAGGAAAGAAAGAATCGTGAAACAAAATGCGTACAAGTTAGTTTTAATTTTTACTGTAAATGACAATATTTAAAAACTAGAAAAAATGGCAAGTTGAAATTCTTGCTCAGCCTCTCATGCTCAAAACTTATATCCTTTTATAAGCCTTTAGAAATTTAAAATCTTTTTCCATTCAAAATTAATAAAATAATTTATAAAAAATTTATTGACCAGAATATTTCAAATTAGGGCAAAAATAACCCAAGTTTAAATATAGGTCAAGACTTTTTTTTCGCAAGTCAAATCATACTTGCAGTTGATGAGGAAATTTTTCATAGGGCTTGGAATTTAATAAGCCTTGTAGATACTTTTTTTTAAAGTCATTTTTAAAATCGTAAAAGTTTGATTTATATACTTCTTCCCAATTTTCTTCGGTCCATCCGTCTTTATATTCAGTTCGAATTTTTTCTAGAAATAGATCTAAGGTGGCATCATCTGTTTCACCAAGTGCAGCTTCGAGACTCATTCTTAAAGTTCAAGTCAATTTAGAGTTGGATTGTTTCATGATTTTTTTTTGGTAGATTAACTCCAAAATTAAAAAAGTAAATAGTTATTTTTATTTTCTTAAAAGAAAAACCTACAATAATTTTAAATTTTATTTTGATTAATAAAAAAAAGAGACTAGTTAAGTTAGTATAATAATAATAATAGTATAGTAAAATAATAATACAAAAAAAATTGTTTCTGAAATAAATTATTAAGGACCCCTTTAAATTAAAAAGAGACATGGGTCCATTTCTTTATATTTATATATAAATTTATACAAAATTTATCTATTTGATTTTGAATGTTGAATTAACCATTGTAATGTTATATCTATATTTTCTTGTTTTTTACATGAAATTGAATAGCAGCATATCTCTCTATCTTGAATGGCATTCAAGTTTAATTCATCAATTAGTTTTTTTTCATCTAGTGCATTTGGTAAATCTCTCTTATTTCCTAACACAAGTACTGGTATTCCTTGTAATTGTGGTTTATCAAGAAGATTGTGAAGTTCTGTCTTAGCTGCACCAATAGTATCATGGTTAGCTGCATCGACCATGTAACTTAACAACAACAACAATAAAATTCATAACATTATTTATTTTTCTTTCATAAATCTATATAAACTTACATAATTGCATTAACTCCTCGACAATATCTTTCCCACATAGTTCTAAATCTTGGCTGACCACCAATATCCCATAATTTAATAGTTACATTACCTTTTGTTATTTTTCTCATGTTAAATCCAACTGTTGGAATCATATCTTCTGTAAATTGACCTGACTAAATAAAGCAAAATATAAGCAACAAAGAAAAAAATTTAAGTCACAGAAAAACTATAACTTACTGCAATTACGTTGACAAAAGTAGTTTTTCCAGAATATTGAAGACCTACTAAAGTTAATTCCATTTCTTCTTTCCAAAAAAGGCTTTTAAACCAATCTAACATCTTTTGAATAAACGCAAACATTTTTACGTCTAGAACAGCAAAAAAAAAATCTAAATTTTTTTTTAAATATTTTGTTTTTTGAAATATTTATTAAAGTCTCGATGAAAATTAAACTAAGACATGTGACTTGAAGAATTTTCTATCATCACAAGAATTTTTATTTATGAAAAGAGTTTTTAATCTTACATACGTTTGCATCTTCAATAGAGAGAAGAAAATAATCATAGTAAGAAGTCTAATAATTATTAGGTAAATGAAATTTTGAATCGTTTGGGTTAAGATAAAAGACTTAAAATCATTTTGTAATTTAATTACAAAATTCATATTTTATGTCTTAATCGTCTTATAGGGAACATTCATTTTTTTTTCGAGTTGTATTGAAATACTTGTTTTTTTCCTTTAACAAAATATTCAATTAGCATGCAAAAATTAAGTTAAAAATTCGCTGAAAATTCATAATTCTAAAATTTGATTAAATTTTTTGTCTTAAGCTGAAACAATACTCAATAGAAAGAAAAGATTTTAAAAAAAGGTAAATCAAACTTTGAATTTCTAACGAGTATTGATGATTTCATCCATTGGTGCGTAAAAATCTAAAATAACCAATAGAATATTATGTAACCTTACTCGTAAGTAAGAAATCTTCAAATACTCATTTAAACTCTTTTCATTTTAAATTTAATTAAATAATCATTTGATGGAATCGATCGAAAATGATCCAGACAATTCAGAAATAATAAAAAATTTTAAAAAAATCAACTTTATGGTTATAATTCAACGAATAGGTGCAAAAGAAAGCTAGGATCATGAAGAATTTTTTTATTTATTCATAAAAAAAAATCAATGATTTGAATTTGAAATTTAACAACAATTGAAGTCAAATCATTTTCGATCCGACCTAAAATGTAATTTTTAATAAATTTTGCTTGAAAAGGTTTAGAATGACCGAAAAAATCATTCTATGATTTTAGTTAGATATATTATTAAAACTGATTCGAAAATTTTTATGGTTTTATTAAGTTTAACTTTGGCCATGCATGATCATGAGTTTAGAAAGAAAAAGTTGACTAGATACAACATTTACTTATCAAATAGCTTTATAAAAAAGTTTTAAATACAAAAAATTTTTATCTTGGGTCGTCACTGGTTATGACGTATGTTTATACAGTAGGTTTCATAAATTTAGAGTAAAGTCTGTTTCTTATTTTAATTGTCTAATTTTTAAATTCATTCCTGTCGTTCAAAATCAAATTGTTACATATATCTTTCGACCTCTGTCTCATCTTTTAAATTAACGTAATTGCTGGATTTTAACGACATATCGCTAAATATCGAACACTGGTTTTCAAAATGACATAACGACATGTCGTTAAAGTCGAAAAAGGCCTTTTTTTGAAGTTTTTAAAAAAAAATTTTGAAAAATAAAAAAATTGCCCAATTTAATATAAATAAAAAATAATAATCAAAATCACTTACTTAGATATTTACTGAATTGAAAAGGTATTCAAATAACTTTGATTTAAGAATTACTATTGCTTTATTATTTTTATTTTTTACCTTATTCCCTAAATTTGTGACACCTCATCGAGCGATTACACTGTAGCAAATATTATTTTAGGTTAAGAGCTAAATCTTAAATAATTAACGACATGTCGTTATAATAGACCGACATGTCGCTAAATCGAGTATTCGAGTTTAACGACATGTCGTTAAAGTCAGCACAAAATTTTTTTTTAAAAACTTCAAAAAAGGCCTTTTTCGACTTTAACGACATGTCGTTATGTCATTTTGAAAACCAGTGTTCGATATTTAGCGAC
Source organism: Brachionus calyciflorus (assembly GCA_002922825.1). NCBI lineage: Eukaryota > Metazoa > Rotifera > Eurotatoria > Ploima > Brachionidae > Brachionus > Brachionus calyciflorus. The sequence goes on from NTPY01001021.1 coordinate 37,491, forward strand.
ATGTCGTTAAAGTTGGGTATTCGGGTTCAGGGGCTATATCATTAAGTCTTTGTTCTTCCATTTTACTCCTTAAATATGTTTTTAGTCTTCTTAAAGAAGAAAATGATCTTTCCGAATTTGCATTTAATGTCGGAATACTTAATTCTAGACTTGGTAAGCTCGTCAAGAATTATAGTTTGGCTGGATTATGGTTAAATTTCTTTAATTTATTTATGGTGCTATCGAAATTTTAGGACAAAAAAAAATGGTAAAAGGGTCAACTTTTAAGGAAAAAAAAAAGGGTACCGTATTTCCGTGCTGCGAAGTGCATGCACTAAAACCCGGATACTCGGGTAATTTCCAATTTTTTGATTGGTTGAAAAAAAAATTGACCAACGGTACAAAAGGGTTAAAAAAGTTCAAAATTATTAAACATATTTCAAATTATCTAATCAAAAAAGGGTTAAAAGTGTTTTCTTACGATTTTTTCATCATTTGTCTATCCTTGAGTTGAATATCCATTTTATTTTTTTTGTTTTTATTTTCTTATTTTTCGTTTAAAAAAAGGGATATTTGAAGAAAAAAAAAATTTTTGGAGGGTCGACCGCCCCTGTTCGCCTTAATGACGCTACGCTCCTGTTCGGGTTTAACGCCATGTCGCTAAAATCGAGCAATTACGTTATCTAAAATTTTTAGTCGTTTTAGGTCTTTCTACTTTTTTCTGACCATTTTTTGTCTTTTTTTTGGAATTTTTCGGAAATAATCTTAGCTAAATAAGGTGTAATGATAGGTAAATTGTCTTATTTTTAGGGAAACTTGGTCTCAAATCAAAGATAATTAAGTTATTCATCAAATCAGGCATATTTTTTGATATCACTATTGAAGAAATTTAACTGAGTATTTCTCAAAAATTTTTAATCAAACTTTTTTTTTGTATGTCTTTTAGTTGGTTATTTCGGTCATCAAAATAATATAATTGATAAGTTTTTTTTTAATTTTTATTTTTGCATAAGTCGGAAAAATCTCAAAAAATGATAAGTAGGAGAACAATCTAAAAAAATTCAAAAAAAAAATTAATTATTAATTTTGTTTAGGATTTGAAAGAAAAAATTTATCCATATCTACAAAAAAATTTCCCCTGAATTTGATGAATAACTTAATCATCTTTGATTTGAGACCAAGTTTCCCTAAAAATAAGACAATTTACCTATCATTACACTTTATTTAGCTAAGATTACCGAAAAATTCTCAAAAAAAGACAAAAAATGGTCAGAAAAAAGTAGAAAGACCTAAAACGACATGAATGAATTTAAAAATTAGACAATTAAAATAAGAAACAGACTTTATTCTAAATTTATGAAACCTACTGTATAACTATACTTTGTCGAAAAGTATACTTTTCAACCATTTTTATTCTGTCAACATGCTTAAATTAAATAATCCAGAAAATTTAGCATTTAACAGTAAATCTAATTGACTCTGGAGTTTAATTAAGTGTATTTACACCTAACAGTTCAAGTTTGATGAGTGTAAGTGTAAATACTTAAAAAAGTAAGTATTGAGTATAAGTGTTCAGTAAAAGAAATTTATTAGAATAATTTTTACTACATGGTTAAAAATAATTCTTATATAATTTTGGCAAGGTATAGTATAATGAAGATCTGTCTTTGCCAACTTTTTTGTTTTTAAATTTATGATTATGCCTTTACTTATCAGGATTTTGAATAGCATTTAAGGTTTAAATAAAAATGCAAAAAAATGGCAAAGTAAAATTTTTGCTCATTTTTCAATTTTCATTTTTGCTCAAAAAAATTAAATACGCAATTACTTGCACAGTGAATTTTTAAAGAGTCAATCCACATTAAAAAATATTATTTAAAAGCTTTTAATAAAAAGGATTGGCTCTTTAAAAATTCACTGTGCAAGTAATTGCGTATTTAATTTTTTTGAGCAAAAATGAAAATTGAAAAATGAGCAAAAATTTTACTTTGCCAAAAAATGAACTTAACATTCTGAAAATTAAACTAAAATGGCTTCAAAATTTGGTTTGAATTTTTTCAAATATAGGTTACCGTGGTGGAAATGCATTTGTCACATGACGTCAGTTGACGTCACGAATATGAAATTTTACTGACGTCAGCTGACGTCATGTGACAAATGCATTTCCACCACGGTATCAAAGCAGTAGTTTCGATCCCATTCTCTCTTAAAACATGAGATACATGTGAAATTTCAATTATCCAAACATTTCGCATCTCAAAGGTTAAAAAATAATGCTTAATTTTTTTTTTTTTGATATAATTTAGCTTGCAATATAATAAATTTATTTTTACTAAATTACAACATCTCAATGTTGTCTAATAAAAACCCTAAAAATGTAGTTGACAGATCAAAATTTTCATTTATATATTTTTCAGATTCATCAAGTTATATTCAATTGGTGCATAAGAAATGGAATACGTGACACGTACTTTCAACAAATTTTTAGTGCAGTTAATCTAAAATGAACCTATTCGAATTTTTTGTTTTTAGTAAAATACCAGAGTCAAAAAATGATAAGGAATCCGAAAAAATACTGATTTCTTTAAAATTCTGAAAATTTATCGAGATATGACAGCTGTATTTTAAAATTTTATTCAATTTTTATTTAAATAAGTAAGCTTTGAAATTAAAAACGGATTTCAAATTCGTGTCCTTCACCCTCTAAATAGTAAGCCGTCATAACTCGGAAATTTTGAAAAAATAAATATTCTTTCGGATATCATTTTTTGACCCAAAAAAAAAAAAAAACAAATAAGTTTATTTTGAGAAAAAAAAAATTTTTTTTTTAAATTCCGCTTTTTAGTATTTAATTTTGCGAAATTTAATTATGACAGTCTTTTGCGTAATTTTTCATTTCGTTTTCCGCTTTTTAGGCACAATCCAATAAAATAAATTTTTTTAAGTCTATTTAAAAGCATAAAAAAATTAATTACAAATAACTAATTTATTAGTTAAAGAATAATATTTTTTTTGTAAATTTTGACGTTTTTATTGCAAAAATAAAATAAAAATTGAATACTAAAAAAACAAAAAATTTACCTTCTAAAAATCAATTTTAGAATGAATACCAAGTTAAAAAATCGTAAAATTCTAAAATTAAAAAATGAAAAAAAAATTTTAAAATTACTTTTTGTATTTAAAAAATCAACCTAAATTTTTTCCAAAAAACGAAAAGAAAAATACAATTATAAACTGTTTCTAAATAAAATTTTTTAAAAAATTTACATTCAAAAATAATTCATGCTTTATTTACAAACTTTTTTCATTTTTATTATTGATTTCTTTTATTTTTTTTTAAATGTAACTTTTGATAAAAACCATAACAATAATTAAACAATTGAACAGCACTTTGAACAAAATGATTTTTTTTGCTTTTTATTTGACAAATCGTTGATACCAACAAAATTGATATCTTTTTCCATACTGTTTGCTATTTTGACATTTTCCAATAATTTATTTTCAGGTACTTCCATTTTATGATCATCCTCATCATTAACAACTGGTATCGTTGATTGTTTTATAGCACGACTATAAGAATCATTATTATTTCTTACTTGAACTGATACTTGGTGTTTTGATTCACTTTCATTAACCTTGGATTCAACACTTTTAGATTTACTATTCATTTGTTGTAGTATTTTAGCTATAGGCTTATCGTCTCCTCTACTAAAAACAATGCTTTCTCTAGGCGTCGGAGTTGTACTTGATATTTGTTGATTGTATAATTGAATTGGTGTCTCTGTACCAGTTATTGTAGATCTATGAAATCGAAAACTATTATTTTTACTTAATTGACTACTAATACTCATCTGAGACATATTAGCCAAACGATGCTCAACAGATAGGGTTTTTTGACTAAATGGAGTTTGACCTGATTGATGTTGAATTTGATGCTCGTTATCAGAGGAAAGCGATAGAGGTCGTTGAAAATTTGTATTTGATCGAATTCTAGCTCTAGATCGACTTGAAGAAGATGTCGAACGTGTCCATTCATGATTTTTGTTTTGTTCAGTTTCACTATCACTAGTATCAGTGGACATTTTTGGAGGCCTTAGTTTAATATGATCAGCAGAAGTTTCCTCTAAAGTTAGTGGAGTTCTTAGCTTGAAAATAGATTCATCTTGAATATTTTTAACCATTTCAGGTGATAGATCTTTTTCTGAACCACACTCCTCTTCCGGTATTGTTAATTTAGAGATTAAGTTTTCACTCTGTCCAAGAACTGTTCCTCTTGAAGACCGTCGAGATGTAGAAAGGTTTATTTGAACTTGTGACTTTATATTTTTATTTATTTCATCAAATTTTTCATCTTCATCTTCAATAATATTAGTTAGTTGAACTGTTGGCGAAGACTTTATTAAATCAATGTGATTGTTGTGATTAGATAAATTAAAATTTTCCACTTCTTTATCGTTTTCATCATTTTCATCCTCTTCTGCCATTTCGTTTTCCTCTTCTACAAGTCCTTCGTCCTCTTCTTTGGCTTCACTTTGACGCATGAGTAAATTGCGTTGTTGCATTTTAAATTGATTTTTAGATAAAACTGAACTTGATGTTTTATTTTGAATAATTGGTTGTAAATCAACCAATACTTTACGCTTACTTGGTAAGTTAACGAAATTCTTACGCTTTTTTATCTTGGATTTGGTCATTTTTTCAGCCAACAAATAAAAAGTTGCTGTTATATAATTATATTGATCTAATTTTACATTTTCTTCAATAGTCTCTTTTGACTCGCATATTTCACCATCAACCATTAATTTAATAATTTTTTCTCTATCTGCTTCAGTTAAACCTTTTTGAATATCAATTTCATTATCACTATCCTCATTTTCGACATCTAGCCTAGCTAGCCAATCATGCCTTTTAATTTCATCTAGACTCATGCGTTTTATTGGATCACGAACTATCATTCGAGATATTAAATCTGTACACTCAGTTGATAAATAGTCTGGCAAATAATATTTACAATCTAGAATCATAGTTAATGTTTCACTATCACTAGCTTCTTGAAATGGAGCTCTACCTGTTACTAACATATAAAGTATGACACCAAGACTCCATATATCAACCGGTGGTGCATGATATGAATCGCCGAGTAGAATTTCAGGTGCTGAATATGCTAATGAGCCACATGATGTTAAAAGTTTAGATCCAGGCTCGTAAATATTGCTAAAGCCAAAATCAGTAAGTTTAACTTGACCGGTTTGTTGAAAAAAAACTACATTTTCTGGCTTTAAGTCTCTGTGAACAACTTTCAAATCATGACAATATTTAATGGCATTTACAATTTGACGAAAGTAAATCTTTGCTTGATCTTCATCTAAGCCATCTGAATGTTTCATTATATAATCATACATATCGCCACCATCGCCAAATTCTTGAATTAAATATAATTTATTGGCTGTATCAATCACTTCATAAAGTCTAACTACATTAGGATGCTGTACTAGTTTCATGCATTTCACTTCTTGAAAAAGGTGATCACGAGAAATGGCGTCAAGTTTTAATTTATCGATTATTTTAATAGCAACACGTTCTCCTGAAAATATGTGACGAGCTGATTTAACAATAGCAAAATGACCTTGGCCAATAGTATGCTCAAAATCATAAAGACCAGTCATAAGATTATTTGATTGGTCGCTTGTTAATTTTGCATTCGATCTAAGTTCAAGCTTTCTTCGACTCATTCTATTCTGTTTATTGTAATTATTTTTTCGTAAGGTGATTGATTGATTGATTGATTGGGTGAAGATGATTTATTTGTTTTATAAATTTTTCGACATAATTGCAACTAAGTCATTGAATAATAATTTAAAAGAAATATCAAATAATAAAATAAAACAAAAAATTAAAAAAAAAAAAAAAAGAATAACAAAAACAACTGAAAATAGAAATAATTTCTTATATATTTTAGTTTTATCAAGATATTGTTTTGAGTAAGATATTGCAAATTTTTAAAATATTAAAATAAATGCAAAAGAAAATTAATATTTTCTTATTTTTTTTGTTGGTAGCTTTTGCTTTTATCAAATATTTGAATGTGAACAAATAAAAAAGAACGAATACAAGCTTCTTGTTTTTGCTTGTTTGTCATAAACATTGGTAATTTGTTTGATAGATTCAGTCAACCTTGTCATTATTTTTTTAAGCATAATGAGACTTTACTCCCACAATTTTTTCAAATTTTGTTTTAGCATTTTTTAATAAAAAAAAAACGGAAATTCATTAAAGTGAAAATTTATTTTATAAAAAATTTAGAAATTATAAAAAAAAAATTTTTATGTGAATTAGTGATTATGTATTTTATTGATTTAGTGAATATAATTAAATTGCATATCTGGAGAAATAGATATAAAATTAAAATAATTTAAAGTAGGCTTTTGACGACCAAAAGCTGGGTTAGACAGTATTTCACTCTTTTTAACAGTAAGAATTAATTTCTGAACTCATTTGAATTTGTTATGTCTCGCACAGGATTTGAGCTTGGAGACCCAAAAGACACTTAAGAATATTACTTTGTTCAAATAAAAAATTTTGACTTTTTAGAGACTTTAATTTCATAATGTAGAACTTTTTTCATACCATTATCTTAACAGAAATATTGTCACTTATTAATAACCGATTCTCGATCCGAGTTTCCATTTTAAAATATATACAGACCAAAGTAAAAAAAAAAACAATATTTTCTTGAGCTCAGGTTTCTCATTTATGTAACACGACAATTTTTTATTCGATTTGATATTTTAATTTAAAGAGTATTATTTTTAAGTGTAAATAAAAATTATTATAGTGTTCTTATAATACGGTGAATTTACCATCTTTTAGGTAAATTGTGGTAAATTCACGATAATTTACGTAAAACTTGGTAAAAAACTAGTAACTTTGGATATAAAAATATGTTGAAAATTATTTTTAGTCCGAAAAAGGGTAAATTTTTGTAGAAAAAAGAGATAGAATTTTACAGGAATCTCAAGAGTTTTTTTGGTAAAAATATTAACTTACATTTTTTTTTTACCAAATTTTACGTAAATTATCGGTAATTTACCATAAATACCGATATTTTACCAAAAATTGCGATTTTTAGATTTTCTTTTCAAATTTCTTTTCTACTGCAGAATAAATAATTTCATGTAAGTAAAAGAACTAGACCATAAAAAAAATCATCAAAAAGAATGAAAAAATCAAAAAAAGGAAATACAACCAGACCTTGGTTTTTCAAGGCTAGATTTAGTTAATGGTTTTGAAATGACGCTCGTAAACACAATCCTGTCTTTTCTTACCTGAATTAATAACGTTTAATTTTTCTAGCATTTTAAGCGTTACCGATGCAGTTAAAAAAATCGAGGCAAGTAGTTATGTTTCAAGTTTATTTTAGATTTTTACTACTGATTCGTCTAGGTTCCTTATTCTCGGTATCAAATTAATCACTCATTTAATCTCATTTAAGCTGAATAATATAATTTTTTAATAATGGATCTGAATATATTTTACAAAGCAAAACCGAAAAAACTACACTTATTTTAGTGATGATGTTTGGTTGACATTAAAATTAATAAGAAAATTGTATAAAAAATTCAGATTCTTTAGCGATAGTGATTCATGAGATTTTTACTCAATCTTTGAGATTAAAATCTAACCGCTCTTAAATAAAGAAAAAAAAAGACCGTAATTTGCTTTTAAAACATTTTTATTAGATTGATCTTTTATTCAATTTAATGACATTTAAATAATTAAAATTTGATTATTCTTTTGATGGTTTAAATTTACTTTTTTAAAATTAAATTTGAAAAAAAAGTAACATTTAATGTTTAATCATTAGAAAAACTAAGAAGATGAATGAAATAAAATAGAGAGAGTAATTTTTAATTGAAATCACTTTTACCATTATGGTAAAGACAAAAAGAAGTAAAATTAGGAATTCGAAAATAAAATATCAGACCTAAAATAATAAAATTAGATTTGGTCAATCTGTTCTTTTTAATTTTACTCCAAAATATCGCATATATGAAAAAAATTTAATTTCAAATCAAGAAAATTAGTTTATAATATTTCTAAATTTAAAGTTAAAAACTCTTTCGATCATGCCAAGCAAACGATAAAATATAATATTGAGAGCACGCTAACTTCAACTATTAAATAAACATCAATCGTTAATTGACAACTCATAATCGCTTATTTGTGTACTCGAACACTCATCATTCTTTTTTAAATTCGAAAACTCTTTTTTTGTTTCCAAATCATCAATCTTTAACTTTAAAAGTCTATTATTTTTTGTTAAAATGTCATTTTTAATTTTTAAATCTTCAATCAAACTATTCTTTGCACATAGATTTGCTTTTAAAGTTAAAATCTCCTGTTTAAACTTAAAGAATAGTTTAGATTGAAATTGATAAGAACTAAACATCAACTTTTGCCATCTCTTATAATCCCTCTCCATGTTTGTAAGCTCAGCAATAAATTTCGAAGATTCGTCTTCGGTTTCATTCGACATAATATCTTGAATACCTAATTGAGTATCACTTTCAAGAATTTCGTCAAGTTTAACCTCATTTTCAATTTCACTAATTATGGGCTTGAATTGTATGGACAAATCGAGACCATTTGACAAAAAATAGGGAGGTATATAACACATTTTAGTGGCATCAGTCCATATATCACCCACATGAGAATATTTACTATTTAGAATGGGATCAGAAGAAAAGGCATATTTTTCATAAAACTTTATAGCATTATTATCAGAGCAAGTAACTATAGCATCATAGTTTCCAACCAAATCATGATTTTGAATTAAATTAATCAAATATTTTCCTATTGAAAAGCCACGATACTTATTTCTAACCGCTAATAACTGTAAGTCAATAACCCATTCATCTTGCCCTGGTAATTGAAATGTACTTACTCGTTCTAAAGTTGCACAAGCAATTAAATTCTTAGTTATATGAGCTCTTTTAATTTTGTTTCTTGCCAAAAATGATTTTAGACCTTTAGTATCGGTATCAGTGTCATTATCTTCTTCATCTTCGCCCTCTTCTCCACTTACATCACTAAACAAATCTCTAAAAAAACTTTGATTTTCATTCATATTTTCTTCGATTGAGCCCAAACAATCATCTTCTGAATAACAATCTATGTCGTCATCAACATCATCATCACAAATAATATCATCATTCTCTTTTAGAATACATATAGTAAATGCTTTTTGAGAACAAATGCATTCGTAAATAGCTCTAGCTCCAATATCTGGCAATGAAACATCATAAATACCAGCGATTGCATGCTTTAAATCATTGAATCGATTAACTTTAAAAATACGTCTAATCAAATTTCTTTTTTCATTATTAGATTTGTTAACTATTTGATCGAATAATTTTCCCAAACGAATTGAATATACATGGGTTTTTAAAATATGGTCATTTTTTCTAAATTCAGCTTTTCTAACAAAACCTAATTCTGAGCCAAATAAAATTTTTGATTTTTTACTTAATTCCATTCATAAATCAATAAATCTAAATTCAAAAAACAAAGAGAGTAAAAAAAAAAGCTCAAATATATTAAGTGTCCAACTATTACTTTTTTTTTCAGATTTTCTTGTTTAAATAATTGTTAAGAAATTCTTGTATAATATTTAGTCTGGAGATAACCCAACGGTTCGAGTCGTTGGTTTGATAATCTGGATTTTTGAATAAATTAACGAACCTAATTGGATCAAGGATCCGGGCTCAAGTCCTCATTCCTGACATAAAAAAGTTTCACCCAAAGAAAGAAAAAAAGAAAAGAAATTTAATTGATACTTAGATTCAATATTGTATTTTGATTATATTGCGTTACTCCTGAAATAACATCGTACCCATACAACATACTTCAGTAAAAATGAATGGAGAGTGCAGTTTTTTAAGAAAAGTAAAGAATTAAATAATATTTTTGTAAAAAAAATTCCTAAGAAAAATAAGATTTAATTTTTTACCTTGTTATCTAACTCTTTACGTGGAGGTTTATTTTGAATACTTTTATGAATTAAAATAATTATTTTTTGTTTGATACTATGGTTACTGATTATGATTTATAGCAAACTTTGAAAAATTTACATTATAAATAGAAATGACCAAATATAATTTTGGCAAAATTTTTGTTATTGTGAATAATACCGATCGATTAAAATCGATAACGAATAATTTTTTAATCGAAATTTCAAAATTAATCCAATACATTATACTACAATACTGGTCTTTCACATGTTCCCAAAATGAACGTTCATGAACGTTCACGAACGTTTATCCAATTTTTGAACGTTCATGAATGTTCATGAATGTTCACGAACGTTCATTTTTTAAGAATAGGAAAATCGTTTTTAAGTAAAAAAAAAGTTGATTGTCACGTTTAAAACTTTTTCTGAATTAATTTAATGAATTTGTTAAATTATTTTTCAAAAATGT
>NTPY01001021.1:62239-97369 GCA_002922825.1 Brachionus calyciflorus
CAAATTTATTTAAAATAGAAACTTAAATAAAAAAATAAAAATTGGAAAAAAAATTCATATTAATAAATATAAAAAAAAAATTAGTTAAGAAACTTTAAAAGTTCATGTTCTTTTTTGCAAAAATTTTTATTTTTTTTTCAAACTTATCAAAGACCAAAACTCATTTTATTTTCTACTCTAAAAAGATTTAGCAAAAAAATATTCAAAAACTCAACTAACTTCACCATCAAGAATTTATTTAACTCATTTTATAAATGTTATACAAACATAACTAAACTTTAAGAAAAATTGAAAATATTTTATTGTGAAGAACGTTGTGAATATAAAGCTCTTTCTTCGCCACTGTCACTAATTAATCTTGTTACCATAGAGTCCCCAGTCCTCCATTCAACTTCATGAACAAACTCATTTGGTGGACTTGATCTACCTTGACCTCTAGACCAAATTTTAATTGTTCTTCCGCTACCTATGATCGTATTTAATGGGAAAGAATAAACAATTTCTTGTTCATTATCGACTTTTCTTTTTATTTGCCATTTGCTAATATCTTGATCACCTCTTTTACCTGTATTTTCAATTAACACAAATTTACCATCTGGACTTATTTCTTTAATACCAACTGGGCCTAAAGAAAAAATGTTCAAAATTTATCAAAATAAATCACTGATGTTTACTAAATTATTTATTATTAAAACTAAAAAAATTTAAAAATAAAAAGCATAAAAATCATAATGTACCAAATTTATTGGAAGACCAAAACAAAAATTTTAAATTTATAAAAAAAAAGTCTAATGCTCTAATAAATTTTAAAAAAATTTTAAAAAAATTAAAAAAAGCTATTTTTTCTTGCTTTAGTGTATTCGATTTGATTAGATTATATTAGTATTTTATTAGTGTTAGTATTAATTAAAGTTTGTTTTAATTTGGTTTGTTTAATTTTTTACGTCAGCTAATATCATTTAATAATCTCCATATAAATTACCTTTTGATGTTCGTTGTACTTGCATACGCTTAGTAATTGTCTCACTGGAAAGCTCAGTAGAAGAACCACGTTGAGTATATTGTTGACGTGATGCACCTGTTGGATCTTGACCTGCACTTGATGAGACAATCGTTTGCGAAATTAAATTACCACTTGGAGTTCCACTAGCCGCTGCAGATGAACCAGACGCACGATTAGAAGAATAACTATATGAAGTGGTTACTCCGGAGCCAGCTGATTTGATTCTAGTCTCTTCACATTCCAATAAACGTCTGTATGTGTTAATTTCAAATTCAAGTGATGTCTTACGGTTCATAAGCTCATCATATGTAGCCATTAGTTCAGATATTTTTTCTCTTAGAACAGCGATTTCACGATCGCGTTCTGCTAAGGTAATTTGAGTAGATGATTTAGATTGTTCTAATCTTTCCTCAAATTCCCTTAAACGAGCCATTAATTCACCATGTCTACGTTGTAAATCAACATATTCACGTTGAGATTCTAAATGTGTTTGCTTTAATACATTAGCATCCTCAGCACTAAGACCAGTTTGAGTTAATCTTTGGAATTCACGTTCCTTAGCTACTTCTTTTTCAACTTCTTCTGTTTTAATTCTATACCATTCTTCTAATTCTCGTTTTTGCTCTTGATTTAATTGCTCAAAATCACCACGTATATCACGAATAGCTCTTTCAAGTTCAGTTCTGTAAAATTGAGCTGGATCAAAGCCTACAATTGTTTGTAAACGACTCAATTCAGCAACTTCTTGTTCATGAACAGCTTTCAAGAAAGCTATTTGTTCTTCCAAAGTTTGAACTTCATTTTGTCTAGCAACACGATCAATAGTCTCTTTGTCCAAATCATCTTTTAATTGCTTCAATTGTTCAGATAAACGTCTTTGCTCTTCAATATATTTCAAAATTTGTTCGTTAATGTCATGCAATTGACTTTTTAAGTAATCGGCATCTTGACGTGTATTATCTAAAAAGCGTTCTAAATTTAGAATTTTGTTTTTGTCTGCATTGAATGAATCCATAGCTAAATCCATTAAGTTTTTGAATTGTAAGGCATCTGATTCAGCTCGTTTAGCTTTGATTTCGGCGACTGCTTTTAGTCGAGTTATTTCATCAATTAGCTCACGGAAACGTAACAACTCTGGTTCCATTTGGTCTTTAATTTTACCAGAATCGAAACCCCATTTCGATTTTAGATCATCGATATCAGCTAATAACTTACGGTTCATAGCCTCCAAAGCACGAACTCTTTCAACATATGAAGAAAAACGTTGATTTAAAACTTGCAATTCTTGTTTCTCATGTTCGCGTTTATCGTTCATTTCTCTTATGTGATGAACAGCTTGTTTGGCAAAATCACCACTGCTACTACTAACACCACCACCTATTTTGACACCGCGCTCAATAATTACATTTCTCTGTTTGACAGACATTTTTTTAATATAATTTGAACTTTTTTATTTTTTCTATCTAAACATAAATTTTTTCTTTAAAATTTTGTCGAATTTTTTAGGCTTTAGATTCTCTATAAGAAAATTTTCTTGTATTCTCTATAATCAAATGCTACGATTAAGGTTGTTTGAGTTTTTTTTTGTTTTTTTTTTACCTTATTATTCAGAAAAGCTCCCTTTTGAAATTATTTTTTTTAAATTTTTATTTTCGAAATATCATAGCCATTTTGAAAATCGTGTCTTAAAAAGCCTCAAAATAATTTATTCTAAGGAATTTTTGTAGTTGTTGGCCTCATTCTTTCTGATTAAAACCCCTAAATATATTTGTAAATATTTGCATTAAAATAAAATCGTATAAGCTCGAGGATTAATAGAGTGGGAATTATTTCTAAAGAATCTTTGAAAAACATTGGACTTACCTAAAAATAAAATTTAAAAAGTCAAAACAACAAAAAATATTTAATTTTTTTTTTTTTGAAATGATTCTTAAAATAATGTTTCAAATCAACTAAATATACAAAAAATTTTAAGATGTTTTTTTTTCCATTTTCATTTTTTTTTTAAATTTGCCAGTCTCGCTTGAGAGATTTTTTCCATAGAAAAAATTCAAAAAAGCAAAAGAAAATTTTTTTTTTCAATATTTTTGTTATTAATATTAATTTCAAAAATAATTAAAAAAAATATAATTTTTCATTTTGAAACCCTAAAATCTTTAGATTTCAATTATATGTTTATCTAAATATCTTTGTATAGAGTCCATTTGAATGGACCGAGAAGATATATTGTCATTTTATGACTAACTAAAAAAAAAAAGTTTTCTTCTCTTTTCTATTTTGATAGGTCAACTATAATAAAAAAATTTAAATCCGATTGACATTTTCTTGTTTTTAGTACACAATTAAAAAAAGAATTTTAAAGTATTATTTTTAAATTGAAAAATTAAAATCATCTCCAAGGCTTATTTAGTTCAAATAGGTCAGGAATTTACAAAATTCCTTCAAAAGATAACCTAAATTTTGATTTTGTTCACCTTAAGTCACGTCCTAATCAAGGGTCGTCCATTTGACATTTGTTAATTTAAGCGATTCATTAGAGCGTAATAGAATAATTTTAAATATTTTTTTACAACTATTAGCATATATGCTTATTAAATAAAAATTTCGTTAATTTCCTAGTCATTTTTAGATTTTGTTTCATTTAATTTTAAAAATAAATCAATAGGTTCCATCATTTATAAGTTCTATATGAAACAACATGGTAATAAGAACGTCGATAAGCTAAATATAATTATTTAGGAATATTAACTAAATATTTCTTATTCTGGTACTTATTTTTTTTAAACAACAAAAAAAAACATGTTAAGTTTACAAGAATAAAATAAAACCGTTGGAAATTAATTTAAATACTCGAGTTTCCAATTAAAAAATTATTAATATTTAGCATTTTGCGAATAAAATCGTGCCATGAAATAAATGAAGAAAATTAGCTCGAGAGAAATTTTTGAAAATTTTAAATTTAATTATTAATTGAAGCTCCTGGAATTTTTATGAATAATAATAATTGAAAACTCTTTTGTTACCAAAATATTTTAAATTTATTTTAAAAATTATAAATGTTGGAGTAAGACCTGTAAGAAAAAATTTGTGAACTAATAGTAAACCTTTTTCTCGTATAACGAATTCAAATGGTTAAATACGAATAAAAACTAATTAAAACAATATCAATGGGCAAACTAATAAATTTTCTAGAATAATTAGATCAATATATCTATTTATGCAGATGTTTTAGATAGTAGTAGTAGTATGTTTATCAAATTTATTTAAACAGACTTAAATTAGAAAGGTCTTACGGAACCGATTGCTTTTTGAATTTAAATCGAATGAGAGCCAAAAAATAGATGATACATAACAAAATATTTCGAGATTTGTTTAAAAAAAAATATGCTTCATCTCAACTAAATCTTTTATTCTCTTAGAATAAATATTTATTATAGAAAATTTGATTTCTGTATCGAGATAAACCTGAGCTAAAGATTGGCACATATATTCAATCTTAAAAATCTGTTTCTTAAACATAAATTTTTGCTATCTTTTTTATAAACGGGGATTACCTATTTACTTTATTTCAACAAAAATAAAAAAAAAGCTTAATTCTTTTATACCTCAATAATTTATGAATCGAAAAAAAAAACTGATAGATAAGCTGATTTAGAATTGATTTAAAACAAGATTCATAATTTAACCTTTCATTTGAAAACTGCTGCCTACGAATATTTCGAAATAAAAAAAAAAATAAAATGAAAAATAAAAAAGATAAATTTTGAACGGGTCTTGAAACTTAATCTAGGCTAAACTTAACCTAAATATAACAATTGAAATCTTAATAGTGGTCTTATAAATTAAAATAAAAACATTTAAATTTAAAAAAAAAAAAAAGGTGGTCAATTGAAACAAGACAATTCTTGTTTCAAACGAGATTACTTATAAAATTTAAATTTCTAAACTAGAAACTGAAAACTAGCTTACGGGTTCAATAAAGAAAAAAAAATAGAATTGATTATTAAGTTTATTAAATAGAAAAATTGCTTACTGCTGTTTTTAAAAATTTGATACTCAACTATTAAATTTTTGCCTACTTTTTCTTATTTTTTTTTATTTTTAATGATCGGGATTCTTAAGATCATAAATTATTTTGAGAGAAAATAAAAGCAAACATTTTAATTATAAACCAACTCTATCATATTTTATTAGCTTTTTTCATAAACATAGACCACGGAATCTCAATTAAAATTAAAAAAAATAAAATTATAATTTTTTCTTGTTGATTAATTTTTAATATGGTATGCTTGGAATCATTTATTATTCCATCAAGAAATATCTATTAATAACTCCAAATATCTTACCATAAAAGCTTAATCTGAATGATCAAGCAGTTCATCTATAATTAAAATTAGGCTAGTTTAATTGAGAAATTATGAATTAGATAATAGGAATTTGAATTTTAAAAATTTAGGAAAAAAAATATTTATATATCTATCCGCTTGAAGCCTTATTAATCCTGAATTTTGATTAAATTAACTTCTTAAATGCTTTATGAAATTTCATTCAGATATTAAAAGGTTTCTAAAAAATTGAGAATTTTATTAATAAAAACTTATTCTCTTAAGATTTTGAAAAATTTCTAAGTTTCTTGAGCTATTTAAGATTAGTTTTTGATGGTATACCTGTGCAAATAACGGTGGCGAATATATCTGATCTTAAAATACAATTTTGAAAAGGTAAATACTTAAATGAGAAATTTTTAATATATTTGGCTTAAACAAAAATGATATTTAGCAAAAAAAAAAAGATTCAGATTTAAAAGCGAATTTTTATTTAAATGATTAATTTTTTTAGAACATAAATTTTAAAAATTATTATTTGATTATTAAAAAAGGTTTTTAAGCTAAAATTTTTTATTGTCTTGGCATGTCTTCAAAAACAATTTACTCATTCCTTTTTAGTAAATATATTTTACCTTTACGTCAATGAAAAAAAAGCATTTTTAAATAAAAACTATAATATTCTAGGTCATACCAAAAAATCAGCGTATATATGACAATTTGTAATTTCATACTCAGAAAATAATTGACTAATTTTTAGGATTTCAATTTTTGAGGAGAATAACTAGTTATATATATTTTTTTAGTTCTTTATACAAAAGCTTTATAACGCATATTATCTAATTTTTGTTGTTGTTGAAATAATATTTACTTTGAAAAAATTTTCGATTGTGCATACAATTTTTTTAAGATTTCAACACTTGAAATTCTTTCTATCTATCTAAAGTTTCATATGAAGAAAAAAAAATAACTGGATTTTTCTAAATCAGAACCCACTCAAAAATTCATTTTTATTAAACTAGTTAACAGCTGATATTTGATGAAATAGTTGCATTTAGGAAAATGATTGTAAAGATTTGTATAGAGTTGAGTTTTTTTTTGTTTAACTTTGAAAAAAAAACTGGACTTTTCAAAAAATTATAATTAATCAAGGATATTATTATTATTAATTCTTGAGCCAAGGCCACTTGGTGGGCCACATCATCAGTACGCCCATAAATAAAGCGTACTTTTAGTTTATAATAAATAGATTTTTGCTACTATCAAATAAAAAAAAATGTAAATAAAAGAAAAATTAAATACCAAAAAAAAGTACAAAGATCAAAAAAAAGAAAAGAAAAAAGTTCTAAAATAAGTATAAAATATTCATTTGAGTCTTAGTATTATCAAGGCTAAAAATCCTTTTAACTAAGTATCTGGAGTTTCAATTGAACGTTGTGTGCTTGTATTTAATAGTAACGTCTTTAGGGTGTCCATTAGATCTTTGTGGTTCGCTTCGCCTTTTTTAAATAGGTCTTCAATTTTTGTGTTTAAACTAGCAAATTTTGCGTTAAGATTGTCGATTTTTGATTCCATACATGCGGTTTTAGCTTCAATTTTTTCGATGTTCAGTTCAGTTTCCTTTAACCGAATATTAAATTTTTCTTCAACTTCGTCAATTTTATTCCGCTCCGTTATCAACTCTTTTTTAAATGTATCTTTCAACTTAATCAAGGATATATCGGATTCTTAAAATGGAAAAAGCTTTTTATTCTGTTTTTAAGCAATAAAATTATCTTTTCTCTTTTTCAACTAAATTACTAACTTAATTAAAGCTATTGAGTTATTTACTTTAGAAGCAAAAAAAAATCGAAAACGATTCTTGAATATTGGAGTCCTTGAACTATCCTGCAACTTGATATTAAAAGCAACAATAAACATCAAAAAAAGTTTATTTTAAAAAAATTCCATGAATGGGCAAAAAAAAAAGTTTGAAGGGTTTTTATCAAAGATAATGTTTATTAGGGTATTCATTTTTTTATATTTATAAATTCTATGAAAAGGCTATTCGAGTATATTATTTTTGAATACCTTAATAGCATTTTCATTTTATTTTTTCAATTTTTTGAATACTCCAATACCGAAATACCCGAATAGCCTTTTAATTTAATTTTTAAAATATTTTTGAATACTCCAATACCCGAATAGCCTTTTCATTTTATTTTTCAAACTATTCTGAGAAATCGCCGAATCGCTTCAAATTTTAATAATATGTGGCATTTTATTAAAATCGATTTATTAAAAAAAAAGTCGATTTCAATGTCTATCGGACTGAATTTAATAAGGATGAAATTTTAGCATATTTTCAATTCATTAGTCTAAAAAAGTTTAGATTTTGTAAAAACAAAGTGAGTAGAATAATTTGCTATGGAAAAATGTTAGTGGCCCCAATTTTCACTTTTAAGCAGAACAATGGCGTAGCCACGATTTTCGGACTATTATTGACAAATAAATTTCAAGTAAATTTCGCTGTCAATGAAGAATTTGGCGGTCAAATATTTTTTTCCTTTTTTAAATAAGAAATTAATAAACATATATTAAATGAAAAGGTTATTCAAGAAAAGTCGAAACAGAAAAAAAGACAAACTTAAAAGAAAATAATGAATTTTTATTATCTAACCATAACTTCTCTAATGCACCATTATTCAAAAATTGAGACGACGTGAGATTTATCGTTTGAAAACTAATTAATGTACTTTTTTTCCTATCCAAAATATTCTAGGTAGAATATTCGGATCTCTTTTTGACTCAAACATATATTTTATGGTAAAAAGTTCCGAATATTCTACCTAGAAGATATGTATCTCTATAGTAAATTTAAAATAAAAACAATCTAATAAAAATGTCGCATTTTTATATTAATTATTTTATTGTCTATGAATTCTGGTCATATGAGTCTTTAAAGAATCATTCAAAAAATTCTTTATTATAAATTTGGCATTTTTGGCGAAGAGACTGCTAAGTATCGCTATATTCTTCATAAGACTCGTCATCGTCCTCATCGTCTGATTCATCAGTTTAAACTCTAGATTTAACCTCTATAATCTGATGAAAGTTTTCTGAAAGTGTTCGATGCAGCCTTATTTTCTTTATAAACTTGGTTAGTTAAGAAGGACTATATAGGTTTTGTTCTAATTTAGTTTTGACAATTTTTAAAAAATCAAAAAACTATTATCTTTAGGCTGACAATCAGCATTGTGTTTTTCAAATTAAGAACACGTAAACTAACTTAAGCAAAGCATCCTGGTCTATTAAAAACAAAAGATACCGACTTTTTGCCTTTTGTTTTCACGTTATAAAGATAGTCGATAGACGAATTTTAATATTGTAATATCATTTAAAAGAGAAAATTACTCCTAGCAATTTTCCTTTTTTTACCATGTTTTAAGAGAAAATTATTCGAATTACTATCATTTTAGGATTAATTTTTTTTTAGGATTTATTATTTTTTTGATTTTTCAGAAAAATATTAAAATATGATTTTATCAATTTAGGATTTTTGAAAAAATATCAAAATATGATTTTTATTTTTTGTGACTAATTAAAATGAGATTAATTAAAATATACGATTATCTAAATAATTGTATAAAAAGTTAAACAAAGGCAAATATTATCTAAAGACCGAAAGTAAACACTCGATATCATTACCGGTCCATGTATGAAAGCTTGTGAAACTATTTCCATAGTAAAGAAGAAATCTGAAACTCAATATATTACCACGGTATATCTATCGAGATGATACGGTATGATTTTTCTAATGCTCAATTAAATTAAAATTCTTTATTAGAAATTACAAATTAATATAATAAATTTACCTAACACTTATGGTTACGGTAATACTCACGCCTTTAATTCGAAGCAAGTGCTTTATATTCTAAAATTAATGACTATGGATATTCATAAAATTTCATTTTTTGACCTTAAATTCTGATGAATCTATAAAGTGATTTCATTTCAACACAAACAAATTTTAATTTTTATAAAAAATGGATGGATAGGATATTTTTGATTTGAATTTACTTTTTGGTTTCAAAAGAAAAAAAAGTATTACTATCATTTTAGGATTTATTTTTTTTTTTGATTCTAGGTAGAAAATTTAGGTCGTTTTTGGAGTCAAGATTTATTTGAGTCAAAAGAAGACCCGAACATTCTAACTAGAATATTTTCGGTAGAGAAAAAGAGACCTATTTCTGAAAACTAGCTTAAAAGTTTTTTATTGAATAAATACTTATCTTCTTATTGAAAAGATCTCTTTAATTCTCAGTTAATACTTATAAAAAAAGAGACGAATGTAAGGTTCGGCTAAAGTCAAATTTATTTAATCAAAAATCAAAATAAGCAATTTCCTTTAAATTAAAATATTTTGATTTTGTTAACTTAAACGATTCACTTCTAGCTAATACCACTTGCAATTAATACCACAGATTTAGTCCCATTTCAATTAATACTAAATTCTTATTTTAAAATCTAGTACCAAACTCTTAAAATAAAATTAAATACTAAATGCTTATTTTTTGCAATTAATACCGAATTTGATTTAACAAATTTAATACTATGATACATTAAATACTAACTTTTTTTAATCCAGGTAAATATCTAAGACCAAAGAGAAATAAGGCAATTCTGTATCAAATGAAAAAAACTAATACCTTACTTAAAAAAATCTAAAGTCGCGGAAGCGAAAAAATGTTAGATAAAGCCTTACTAACGCCAATTAAAATAAACGAAGCAAAAAATCAAACTGATTAAATTTTATTAACCTTTAATTAATTAAATTAATTTTTTGAAAATTAAATATTGGGTCTTTTCTGTTGTATGTGAGCACATGGTCACATAATATGTGGTCAGAAATTTTGATTTAAATACCGTAAACACTCGATGATTGTACCATCCCTTTTATTGTAGCCATAAGACCAAAGACTTGAGTACAAATCTAAAATTTCAGATTTGTACCATAGTATATCTATCGAGTGTTTACGGTAATATTATACTAAACGTATTTTATTTCTTCTATTTTAGAAAATATTAACTAAAGTGGTGTTACGATTTTTGTATTTTACGTAAATATACGTGATTTTAGGTAAAATCAAAACGACCAACAAAAATTTCCAATTAAAGAATTGAGCGAATTTCGGTAAAAAATCAAAATAATTTAAATCTTTGTTTTTTCGACTAGGTATCGATGTGACCAGAAAAAAATACTGGCCACATTGGAAACCAGACTCAAAACATTTTCTTTAGAATTAATTTCTTCTTTTTTATTTTTAAATGCTTAAAAAAAGAAATAGTATTAAAAACCTTAAATAAGGATATAGTATTAAATCTTGTATTTAACTTTTTGCTTTGGTATTAGTTTTTAATTTAAGCATTTCGTATTAAATGCAATTAGTATTAGTTGTGTTGGTATTAAAACCATGGTATTATTTCTATTTAGTACTAGATGCAAAAAGACCACTTAAACTCTAATAAATTTAAGAATGCTTAACTTTTTACATGTATTCCCTTGAAGTCTTTCTTGGTTTATAAATTATCCATCAGATAAATTTTTTCTTGTTGAAAGTTTACTTAAATTTAAAAATTTAAGATTTTTTTGGTTAAATTCTGAAATGCAATTTTTTATTCTCTTGAAATTATATTTGCAATTTTTCATTTAACAAACGCTTTTGTTCTGAACTCAAAAAAAATATATATATATATATTCGCTAAAAAAATAAAATTTTGTGAATAAAGCTAGCATAAAGAAAACAAAAATTTGCAATTATTTTCAAAAAAAAAGAAAAACTCATAATAATTTGAAAATATAAGCATTTTACAGATCTGAATGCTTTAAAGTTTTTTCTTTCTTTAAAATAATTTAGTAAAGAGCGTCACTCAAAACTAAATCTCTATATATTACGTCCAATTTAGATTAAATTCGATTATTTGATTAACAAAAAAAAATGTTTCCAAAGGTTGCTGCTCGTTTAGCTATTTCAACTAAATCAATCAATCAAGCTTTTTCTCGTAACATAGGCTCAACTGCTGTTGTTTTACAAAAAGCTGATCCAATTCAAGAATTATTTTTGAATAAAATTAAAGAATATTACCAAAAGAAAAGGTTAATTTTTTTTAATTTAAAATCATTTTACAATAAACTCCTCTTTTAAAGGCATAACTTTAATCGTTAATAAATAAACTAAACTAAATATTTTTAATAGAAGAAAAAACATTAAAACCGATTTCCGGCCATGTCGACAAAAAAGGAGAATTTACGGAAACTTAATTATTTTTTAAATTTTTTAGTGCCTCGAAGACTGGTTTGGTTGATTCATCACCAGAAACTCAAAAAGCATTGAAAGATGAAATTGAAAAAATAAACAAGCAATACGGAGCTAGCGCAACTACTGAATTCCCAACTTTCAATTTTACTGGTTAATTAATTTTATTATTAATTCATTTTTTAACTCAAAAACTATTTAAAACTTTAAATTTTTTAGAACCAAAGTTGGAAGTCAGTCCAGAAAGATTAGATAAACTATAAATTCAGCCACACAAACTAAAGACTGATTCGATCTTTTCGCAGTTATTTAAAAAACAAAAATAATAAAGATTTAAATATCAAAATAGTTTATTTAATAAAAAATACTTTAATTTATTATTTTTTTTGAAACCGTTTATAAAATTTTATTCATAAAATATATAAAAATTAATATAAGACACGACTGTTTTGACTAATCAATTCATGTATGTAGGCTGTGTAATAATCTAAATTTTTTGAATTTACTGTGTAATTCTCCAAAGGGCATTCATACACACCAGGTTGTGTTTTCCATATATGTACCAAATCTTCAATCTTAAAAAAAATCAAGCTATACATATTTAAGAAAAAATGATTTATGAAACTTGATCTATTTAGTTAGATTCCATTTATTAATAGTGAGGTAGAATGGCGAACTTTAAATAAATAAAAATATACCTTAAAAGAGAAAAATACATTTACGGACTTTGAAATATGATAGCAAACTAAATTTTGAAAAAACGATTCGAAAAGACAAAAACACCCATCGAAAAGAGTTACAAAAAACATTACTCGAAACGTGAATAATGTCCTGATAATAGGTCATTTAAAAAAATCCCAAATTTTACATTTTAGAAAATTCCCTACTTAAAATTTTTCCCATTTAAAATTTTAAAACTTTTCTCAACTTTTCAGGAGGAGTAATAAATTTACCAAAGAAAGTTAAAGAATCCTTTTGTCAATAAGTAAGCATGTACTATAAATTTTTATTTTGTAACCTGGCTTTAGCAACCTCGAATGTATCCTCGATTTTATGAACCTCGACTGTAAAGCATAATTTAGTTGACAAAATTGAGAGTTCATAAAATCGGAAAACATATTCTATATTATAGAATATCTTTTCCGACTTCAACATTTTAAACTGTTGAAGTCTTTTTACCTCATAAATTCGAAGATACATAAAATATACTGTATTAACAAAATTAACTATATAAAAAAAAACAAAGTATTTTAAAAAAATTTTAATTTTCTTTAAAAAAATTGAGAATAATTTATTTAAACCGTCTCTAAATTCTTTCTGATAACTAAAAATGGTTTAACGAATCGCCTAAATATGTTTTTAGAAAAAATTATTCAAATCATCACTAAATTAAATAAATTTGATTAAAAAAAAATACTTTTATCACCCATTTCAAAAAGGTACTTTTTCCCCGGTCAAAATTTTATGGGAAAAAGTACCTAAAAAAAGTACCCGTCACGTAAAAAAGTATACATAGAATTTACTTTTTTAATAAAATTTCAAGAAAATAATTACAACTATTTGCAATATCAGTGGTATTAGGATTTTTCCGTGTCAAATAAATACACAAATATTTAACTTACTTTTTGCAAAGCTTTAAATGTTTGAATAACTTGTTGACTTTTAGCATTCAATAACCCAAAATATTTATTAATTTGATTCTGATCAAATTCATTACAATCATTCAAAAGTGCCAACATATTGTTGACTAAATTTTTAGCTTCTTGATTGGTCAATCTTTGCTGGTCGCACGAATTAATCAATTTTATTTGCTTAATCAAACTCAAGTAATCTTCTAATAAATACGAAAATATGAAGCATTTAGCTCTTATGAACTCATTTACACCCAAAGTATCGATCAAAATGTCTAATTTAAAATCATTTAGAATTTCTTGAGGCTGTTGTTGATTTGAAAGTTGTGATAAATTTAGTTTCAAAAGTTTGAATTGGTTCATTAATTTCGAATTATTGAAACAAGTGGAGTCATTCCGAGATGTCGAATTCGAAAATGGATTATTCGAATTGAAATTTCTTAGTATTTCGACAAGCTGTTCACATGATATTTTAATTCTATTTTGATTAAATTGAAAATTCTGATTAAAAAATTCTAAATTATCATTGTGTAAGTCTTCTAATTCAAGTTGTTTTTCATGAATACTGGCTTCCAATTTTTTAATTCGATCGAAATTTTGTGTTATTGCCAAAAAGCTTGTTCGATAAAAGTCCTTTTCATTTTTAAGTAACTCAAATATTGAACTTAATTCGATAAATTCACTTTGGATTTTTTTTAGAGTTATATGACTCTTGAAATACCGACCGTTCAAATTAAAATATTCGCGATAGTACTTGCAAATCTGGTAATTTTTCAGATTTTTCAATAATTGGTCTGTTTGTCTATTAAATAACTTTATCTCTGAGTTGAATTGATGACTTTGCGATGTTAGTACTACTAGATTTAAAAGCTCTTGATCTATGGCATTTTCTAATGATTGAACATTGGAAATTAAAAACTCTTTTGATTTTTGATATTTTAATAAGTCAACTTCATTTTGAAGATTTTTTTCATCGATAATGTGATCGAGTCTATTAGTTTCGTTTGTTAGTTTTGAGTCGAACGATTTTAAAAATTCTTTAAATGAAATCTTGCTGATTTTATTTGCGCATCTGAAATTAAAATTTTCATTTAGGCTATCCATTTTCTTGGGTGTCATTTTGTTTTTTAGGTTGACTAAAAAATTATGAATTAAACTTTCACATTCATTTGATTGAATTTGGCCTCCATCATTTAGAAACATGGCTAATCTATCGTTTGCTTTATCCAACTTTGACTTTACTTGCTTCTTCTTATTAAGTTTATCTTCGATCAAAATAATATTCAAATGTTGATCTAATATTCCGCTATTTTCCGTATTTGATTTATAATTTTCAGACGATTGTACTATTGTTTTAACGAGTAAATTTGTTTCTTGTTCTTTTTCATTATTTGATTTTTCGTACTGATACTTTTCTCGACATAATTCCATTAATTTAATCTTTAATTGATTAGCTTCGTCATTTTTATCTGATAAAGAAGAGTTTTCATTTTCCATCATTGAATTCAAGTCAACTATCCTATTAATAATCTAGATTAGGAGTATTTCCTTGAGAAGAGATTCAAAAACTTACTTAGAAAACTTTTCTGAGTAAAGATTCGAAAAAACAAAATCGAAAATACGTTTTGTTTGACCAATATTGATATACTGATTTTCACGAAATTTCTTAACTTGTGAATAAAATTCAAGATTGGTATTTTAATCACAATCAATAAACGTAAATTTACCCATATCAGATCCTAGACTTGAAACAGTCCATTTTTCAAAAGTGAAATCTTCGGATTTTAGCATTTCTCATTAATCATAAAACTTGAAAAAAATTAAAAGTAAATTTTTTTTGTTTTTTTTCAAAATTCAATTATTTACTAACAATAATTCATGTATTATTTTTTAACTATTTGTGCAAAAATTTATATGACCATTATTAATATCAATTAATGTCAGATTGGTGTACAAAGGGTGATGAACCTTCAAGCAGTTGACAAAGCGGTTACTTTTCGTAAATAAATATCAAATTTTTTCAATTTTTTTTAGGATCCAGTATTATAAGAGAGAAAGAATAGAATTTGTAAATTTAAATAGTTAAGATCTTTAAATAGTAAAGATTTTATTTTCGGACAATATAACATTTTATTTATGGGCAAAAATACCGTATAACGTTGCGCGGTATTATATGCAGTTAAACACAAATTTGATTTGAGAGCATGAATCTCGTACTATCTCGTCCATTTTAACCCAACCCTATTGAATCACGGCTTTTAAAACCAAAGAATTATAATTTCATGTCGCACGTTTAATTAAAAAACAAATGTTGATGCCGCATCTGGACGAGCGTTAATTAAAAAATGATTAATAAAAATTAAGAAATTAAAAAATTAATTTTTAAATAATTTTTTTAAATTATGCTCGTCCATGATGCATGGGTTAATTGATAGGGCTGGGTTAACATGGACGAGATGGTATGCGATGCATGCGCTTAAAATGAAATTTGGGTTTAACTGCATGCAATACCGCGCAAGGCTATATATTTAGTCGTGGATTTTTGATCTTCTATAATAAATTTCCGTTTATTATCAATAAAATCTCTTTTAAATTGGTATTATAAACGGAAACAATTGTAATTTAAAATTAAGCCAACCGTACCTAACCTTTTTCAAATTAATGAGATTGCCACAGTCGTCCCTAAAATCTTCTAAATAAAAATTGTTTCGAGCTTTTAAGAGTTTTGAATAATAAAATATAATGCCGTTTCACTTACGAACACCACAATATCAATCAAAATCAGTAACAAAAGACACGTCATAATTCGAAAAAAAACGAATTCAAAAATATTTATAAGCAGTTAAACTTAGTATCCTGATCATTCATATATTCCGAAAATGAATTTTCATGAATATTCAAAGGAATTCATTTGTATTGACTTGTATTCTGATGAATATTCCTGAACCCTAATGAATATTTGAACATAAATGAATTTTTAGTATATATGAATGAGCAGGATAGTCGCTAGTTTAAATTTTTGGTTAAAAAAGACTAAAGTTATATTAAATATGATCATTGTATGGTTCTTAAAAGTGAAACTTATCCTGATTATGAGCTTCGGTCAAAAAAATTTTCCTATTTTCTATGTTATTTTTTCAAAATAATCTAGTTACTATGACAACCATTCAACTCTTATTTTAAAAAAAATTTAAATTAATTTTTTTTTCTTTATTTTTAAATTGAAAAATCTGAAGAAAAAATGAGTTCACGTTTACCAAAGTCTACCAAAGATTACAAAGGATACCAAAGGATAAAAGATGAAACAGTTAAAGAAGATTCAAAAAACGCATTGCTTAAATATTCTATCGAAAATAATATAAGACAAAGTTTAAAAAAAGAAAGTCAAAAAAATGAACCTGAAAATGAAAAAGAAATTGAAAAGAAAAAGAATAGAAAATATGTTGCCCGTGATTTTAAAGAAGCCGAATACGGCTGGAAAGATATTGAAACGGTTGGTAGTGTTACTCCAAGTGATTACACAATTACCCATGTTAATCAAAATCATGATTTGCTTCGAATTGAAGAAACAAAAATAGCCCCTCACATGAACATGAGCTCAAATGAGTGGCTCAAAATTTATGGAGTAGAACGAATGGAGCTTACTTTAAAAGATCTTCTATCAAAAGGAGTAGTCACAAAGTAATCATAATAAAAATAAGCTAAAAAATTTCTTCTAGTTAAAATTATCTTTTTCTTAGACCTATAAGTGACAAAAGTGGAAAAGCTGTTCAACACATAACTTTTGATGCATCTATTGTTAATGAATTTGAGTATAAATTAAACATTAGTTTAGAAATGTTTTCAAAGAGAATCAAATGGCTAATGCAATCAAGTCGAAGAGCATTTGGTCTGGTTCAAGGAGAGAGAGTAGCTATTCTAATAGATTCTTCAAATTCAAATATGGGTTTTGGTCGAGCCATTGATATTCAAGACTCATTAATAAATTTGATAAATGAGCAATTATCTAAGAAAAAACAATTTTATTTTCTAAGTTTTGGAAGCGATATTTACGAGCTATGGGACGAATCATTAAAAGACGTACATCATAGAACGTAAATTAAAATTAAATATAACTAAAGAATTAAACTTTAATTCTTTAGTTTAATTAAAGCTTTTTTTTTATTTTCTATTTTTATATAAGATTGGAAGAAGCAAAAGTTTATATCACTGAGTTAAAGCCTTCTGGAGGTTGCAATTTGTTAAAGGCACTAAAAAAGACATTATCTATATTAAAGTTAGATACTCTAGTGTTAGTTGTGGGCA
Organism: Brachionus calyciflorus; assembly: GCA_002922825.1. Classification (NCBI taxonomy): domain Eukaryota; kingdom Metazoa; phylum Rotifera; class Eurotatoria; order Ploima; family Brachionidae; genus Brachionus; species Brachionus calyciflorus. The sequence goes on from NTPY01001021.1 coordinate 79,800, forward strand.
GCGTGTAAGCGTTTTGATTTTAAATACATTGAGATTAATGATTGAGCTTTTAAATTTTTTTGTTAGACCTGACCAAAATATGGATTTGTTGTGTGAATATGTCTATCAAGCAACAATGAATAAAGACTTAATTTTACATTGTGTTTCATATGAAATCAACAATCACATTCTAAATGTATTATTCAAGAAAAATTCTAAAAATTAAACTATCTTCTTTTAATGTTTAAAATAATTTTTAGTCGTCACTTAAAAAGCTTTCTGAAGAGACAAACGGAAGATATCATTGTTTTTCTAATTCTCAAGAAGTAAGTAGGCTAATTGATCAAAAAAATTCTTTGAATTTAAATTTCCCTTGTTTTTTGTTCAAAAAAGGAACTAATTTATAATAGCACTGATATAAACATATTGTTAAAAGAAATAAAAAAAGTTCAAGATGTTCTAAATCGTATAAAAGAAATGAAAAATGGCATGTTAGGCTCAGCAATTATTCAAATTGAAAACGAAATTTCATTAGAAATAGAAAAATATCCACAAAATAAATTTTTACCCAGACCTCGTGGACACGATTTACCTTTGAACATTGAACAATCTGATTCATCTGGTCAAATATCAAAAGATTGGATTGATCAACATGGATTGAAGGCAAAAAAATTAAATCTTTACCAGGTATTAGCCCCTAATGCCTATTCGTTTATGGAAGACTATGTTCCTATTCTAAATAAAACCGTTCAATCTCAAGTGTATGAAAAAGCTATGGTTCAATTTGTTTGGCATGATGGAACTAATAAAAATGTTCATGTTGATCTAGCCATTTTATATGACTTTCAAAAAAGACTAAAGGATGCTGTCAAATTATATGAGAAAAGAATTGATTGGTTATCAAGCGGGAGTAGGAAAATATTCGGAGCTATAGCCGAAGATACAGTAGTAATATTAGTGGATTTATCATTAGTTAATCAAAGCTATTTGATTCATATTCAGCATTCATTAAGGCTTTTAATGGAGCAACAAATCATCTATAAAAAGTATTTTAATATTATTGGATTCGGTCGTACAGTAAAAAAATGGAAACCAACTGTTGTACGTCCAAGTGCTGCTTTATTACAAGACGCATGGAAATGGGTTCTAGAATTGGAATGTGAAGGAACTCATAATGTTTTAGGCGCATTTAAAGCGGCATTAGAAAATGAAGAAGAATCCAAACATAAAATAGATATTGAAGGTTTATATTTATTTACAAGCGGTATCCCAGATCAACCAATCGAAACTATTTGTTCTTATTTAGAAGAATCAGCTTGTGGTAAAAAATTACGGTGTCATACTATTTTATTTAACGTTGATGACTATGATGGCAATGGACCAATTCCAGGTCGTTGGGCTAATATAACAAAAACGGCAGAATCCTTACGGCTATTGGCTCATTCTGTTACAGGTGGCAGATTCCATTGGTTTAGAGAAACAGGTATAATCGAGTCAGATGATATTAAGCAAATACAACAAGAAATCGATAAAGCAATCGACTTTTCTAAAAAGGCTTCTCAGTTAGTTGATAAAATAAAACGTAAGGATGTAAAAGAAATAAAGGATGATTCTGAAAGTGAAGATGAAGACAAAGAAGTAAAAAAACCCAAACAAATTTTACCACCTAAACAAACTAGTTTATCACTTCAAAGAATTCAATTGAGAGAAAAAGAACTTGAAGAAAATAAAGATAAAATAATTGAAATGAATAAACAAAAAGCTTTACCATGGCGTCCAAATAGTGCCAAGGCTGATTTTGTACCATTAAAAAAATCTTCAAGTTCTAGTCTATCTTCCATGAATAAAACCAACACACCGAAACAAGAACCATTTTATATTGATAGCCAAACTAACAGTAAAGGAACTGTTTTTAAACAATATGAAAATTCAAAATCAGTTCGTAAAGCTATTCCAATAGTTGCTATTTCAGACAAAGAGGAAAATATGACAACTAAAAACGTAAGTTATCTTTCACAAACGATCATTTTTTCTCTTTTAAATGTTGTATTTCTTAGTAAAAAAAAAAAAACAATGAAGTTATTTTAAATGGGTAAATATTATACGTGCCATTTTGTTTAAAAATTATTACAGTTGATCCTTGTTACAGACGAAATCTAGTTTAGCGAAAAACTTTTTACTGCGAAATAAAAAAAAAGATCGAAATTAAAAACTATCTTAAATAATGATAGTAATCAACATAATGAAAGGGTATTTGTGGAAACTTACTTTTTCTTTATACAAAAGACCAACTGCAATTATGATCAGGGTCGACCGAAAGTTGCAATTGTGTAATAAATTATACAAATTTAAAATTTTTTTCCAATTTTTCATTTATATTTTAATTTTAAATAAAAAATGACCATTTTTCTGGATGATAGGACAGTGGGGAAAGGACATTACATCGCTTTTGAAAAGATTCCTTTTGAAAACCGGTGTTGATGGTGTATATAGGAGATATATAAGATATAGGAGAATACTGACCTTCCGATTGCATCAGCATATAAGATATTTTCGTAAAATTTGAATCTTTGATTGCTAATTTTTTTACTACAAAAAATTCATATATTTAACAAGAAATTTATCTTGATTTATTATTTTTTTAAATTTAATTATGTTCGATTTTATTTTAGTTATTTATTTTATGATGTTTTTCATAAATTTCAAGTTAACTTTTTACATTTGTCTTTGAATAAGCAATTCGTTTAACTAGAAAAGATCTTTTTTTTTAGATAAAGCTATATTTTTGGATGTATCCGTTGATGTAGACTCCTCCTACATCTTATCCTAGTCAATGTGTAAGGTGTAGTTTCTGCCTAGACCTATAATATCCTTAAAATATCCTTTAATCCCTTAAAATTTCAAACGGTACATATTCGAACTGTATTAAAATTAATTCACTCACTTTTTATTTTCTGATATAGGCATGTTGACTCATTTAAATAAAAAATTAGATAAAATACAAATTTGAAAGCAGATATTTTTGTATAGATATCATCTTGGTATAGATATCGAGCTATTTAGCCGCTTTGGATTAATTATTGAAATATTTTGTAATTTTTATACTTGAAGTCTTTTTTTTTAAATACGATTTACTTAAAATCAATTCATAATGTTTCGTATCTGTATTTTATATTTAATTTTTTTAATTTTATAAATTTAATTTAAGTGGTTAAAGCGCTATTGTTTAGCTAAACTAAAACTTGACTTGCACAAGCTAGTTTCTGGACCGGAATGTAAACATGATACAGTTACAATTGGTTCTGTTAAAAAAGATGTATCCGCTCGTTATTGTTCAATATTTCCTAGTATAAATGTGAATGGAACTGTTCGTCATTTGCAATTAAAGCAAGGCGAACTTAAAGAATATCAGGAACAATGCGAAAAGGTTTTAAAGCGTTATATAAAACGTCTTCAATGGTTGTTGAGCGGAAGTCGACGCTTATTTGGTACATTTGTTCATGATAAAATATGTATACTTATCGATACATCAGGTTCAATGAATAATTATATGGAAGAACTTAAAAAAGAACTTGCATGTCTTGTTTGGGAGCAATTATTTAAATATAAAATAAGTTTTAATTTTATTCAATTTTCTGATCGTTGTCTTAAATGGCGTGAAAGAATTGTTGAGCCTAGTGAAGAAAATTGTCATAAATCGATTGCATGGTTAGCGAGTTTAACAGCACATGGAAACACGTGTACTTTAGATGCTTTAAGAGAAGCTTTTGAAGATGATGACATTGATTCCATTTATTTGATAACAGATGGTAAACCTGACTCAAGTACTACATTAGTTTTAGATGAAGTGCGCAAAATGAATTCGCACAGGCATCTAAGCGTTAATGTTGTTTCTTTTAATTGTGATGAAAAATCAGCAAATGATTTCTTGAGTCAATTAGCTTCAGAAAATTATGGCCGATACCACCGTAGCAACAAAAGCGATTCAGATATTCATTTATTTGCACATAAGATATTGACACAAGGTGTACAAGACAATTACTTATCACACATACCCGATTTTGAGGGTGATGATTTAAGACGATTAGCAAATGAGATAAGCAAGGCTAAGCAATTTTTAAGACAAGCAATAACATTTAGTCGAATGTATGACAAACATAATAATTTAGAACATGGTAATTACACATTGCAACAACAAAAAACAAATTTTAAATAACTTTAAAATTTTTAAAAAATATATTTTATTTTTAAGATATTACAATTGAAAATATCCATATCAATAAAACGGATGATAGTCATACAAGGCACAAAAATTGTGTTCCAGTTGATTTTCTTTTGTAGATTTTTTTTATTCAAATATTATTAAGCTTTTATAATGTTCTAAAATTTTGGCGTCATTTTTAATTATTTAATATTTAAAATAAAATAATTTTGCCAAACATAAATATTTAATGTCTATTTGTTTATAAAAATTTTTTTTAGGATTTCAAAACCAGAAATATCTAATTAACGTTGCTAAATTGGAAAAATAAATTTGCATTTAATTTGAAAAAACTTCAATTAGAATAGATCCATCCATTGAGCAAATTAGAAAAAAATATTATAATACCTAAGTTTTTAATAGTACATAATCCTATTGATAAATAAATTGAAAAATTCAATTTTTAAAAATTTAAACTTTTTATATATTCAAGGTCGTTTTCAAAAAAATGAAGATTAAATTGAAGAACAAAAAAACCTGTAAAAGCATTTAAAATATTTACAATTTCACGTAAATTTAATGACTATAGTGGAACTATTTGGGTAGATAAATAATAATTTCATAATATATACTCAATTAAGTAGAAAATATGGTCAACTAAGCTTAACAGAATCTAATTTTCAACTAAATTTCTTTACGCATGATTATAATTATTTAATATCAAGGCAAATTTTTTAGCTATTTATTTGAATTGGAATTCGCGTAAAATAAATCTAAAAAAGTTATTATGCCAATATGATGATATATTTAGATTAGGATAGAGATTTGGCTAAAAACTAAATATATTTTTAGTACATTTAAAATAAGATCGGGTGTTCTTTTTTTATTTGTCGGAATTTTTTCGAATTCTAGTGACCCTCTTCTAAATTTAGAAATTTAATTTCAAATTAATTTAAAACATTAACAGGATTGGAATTCAAGCAAATGCATTTACAACAATTATAATAATAATAAAAAAAAAAAAAAGAAGAAAATAAGCAACAGAATAATTTTGTTTCGTTTTTATATTTTTTTTTTTTTTCTAATGCCAAGACAAGTTAATCGTCAGTGAAGATTTAGTTTTATTTCTTGTTCGATTAACATTTTTCATTCTAAAAATTTCACATAAAAAACTCCATTCTTAATAATTTTTATAATAAATACGAGTTTTAGCCTTATTTTTTTCCCCTCTCTTTTTCTCTCTCTCTCTCTCTTTTCATTGCTGTAACAAACTCGAAATAATGGAGGAAATAATCTAAATAACAATGAGCCTTAAATTTTTTCTTAATTATTTTATTTTTTCTTTTAGATAAATATGCCGGAATCTAACGATACATTATCGACGTCATCATCGTCTAGTCTGACTACAACTCAACCAAGCCAGGCCACACAACCACAACTTCAAGTAACTGAAAAACCTTCACATTACACGTATTTAAAAGGATTTCGTGTAGATCAATGTGCCCTATTTTTACAACACAAATGCACACAACATAGACCATACACATGTTTTTATTGGCATTTTAAAAATCAAAGAAGACGACGACCAATGCGCAAACGAGATGGTATGTTCAATTATAATCCAGATATATATTGCGAGAAATATGATGAACAAACGGGCATATGTATAAATGGAGATGAGTGTGCTTTTGTTCACAGAAATGCAGGCGATACTGAGAAACGATACCATTTAAGGTATTACAAAACGGCTACATGTATACATGAGACTGATTCAAAAGGAAACTGTACTAAAAATGGCTCGCATTGCGCGTTCGCTCATGGTCCAAATGATTTGCGACCGCCAGTTTACGACATTAAAGAAATGCAATTATTAAATAAAGAAAAAGAACAAGAAGAAATAATCGAAAATGAAAAACTTGACAGTCTACATCAAACATTAGATAAAGAAAAACAACTAAATGAAGATCCTAAATGGAATGATACTAATTATGTTTTAATTAATTACAAAACAGAGCAGTGTAAGCGACCACCTAGATTATGTAGACAAGGTTTTGCTTGTCCACAATATCATAATTCTAGAGATAAAAGACGTAATCCAAGTATATTTAAATATAGATCGACGCCTTGTCCAAACGTTAAACAAGGTGATGATTGGCTAGAGCCAAGCGTATGTGAAAATGGTGATTTATGTAAATATTGTCATTCTCGTACTGAACAGCAATTTCATCCGGAAATATATAAATCATCTAAATGTAATGACATGATATCCACGGGTTATTGTCCGCGTGGTCCTTTTTGTGCATTTGCTCATGTTGAGCATGAACTAAAGCAAGCTAGGACTCATTCGACTTCAGAATCATCAAATAGTGATTATACTTTAGAGAATTTTATAACTAATGTTTTACCTACTACTACCACCACCACCACCACTACAGCAGATACTAATAATAACAATAACAATAGTAATAATATTATTTTTTCAAAGCATATAATTAATTCAATTAGTGAAATGACAATTAGTGAAAATCAAGAGCAAAAAATTTATAATAAAGCAATTGGAGCAGAGAGAAAGGTTAGTCCAAATAATGTCGATGACAATGTTAGTTCGCCATCATCCTCTTCATCGTCATCCTCATCTAGTTCTTCATCTCCTTTGCAACCACAACAACAACAACATCAACCAAAAATAGATATTCAACATCAACAGCAACACCATCATCAGCAGCCTAATAGTCCAAAAGTTATAGCAAATCCAAGCAATCAAGAACTTAATCTCTTAACTAATTTGACAAATGTATCGTCTTCAACTAATTTAAATAATCTCAATAGTATTGCTGCATTGACTTCTGCTTTTACAAATAATTTAGTTATTGACTATGAAAAAGAAAAGCTTAGACAAGATTTAATTAAACAAACAGAACTTAGTAATAAATTAGAGTTATTATGCTGCCAATATAGACAAGTAATTCATCCAACTATTAACTTCTTATTTTGAATTTAAAGTTTCATATTATAAATTGTTTTTTGTTTTGTTTCTAAGTGGGTAGATAAATTGACTGTTGATGTAAATGAATGGAAGGCGAAATATATGCGATGCGAATCAGAAAAGAAAAATTTAGTAAGTAATTTTGCAAATTTTGAACAAAAATTTAAAAATTATATATTTTTTGTTTCAAAAATAGGAAATTCAAATATTAAACAAATTAAAATCATAAATTAAATAAAGAATTTTAAAATTGTTTTTCATTTTTTTCTTCTTCAATTTTTAAAATATTAATAAATTTTTTCTTTGTGTTATGTTGATTCTTTTCGCTTAGTTTTAAAAAGTTTTATTTAATATGCTTCTATTAAAGCAACTAATTAGAAATAAAAAACTATGAAATTTTAAAAAAAAATATTAGTAAACCCCCTCGCTTCGCTTCCAAAATAACAAAAAAAATATTTTATTAAAATGTTTTTTTGTTCCAATTCAAAAGTGGTATTTTTAATTTTGTGTTTAACAGCTTCCTTATGACTGCAGATATCTTAATAATTTTTATTTGGATAATTAGCAATTCTAAAATTCTTGAAGAGCATTTTGTTAAATAAATTTTATTATCTGAAGCACCATCATCTGTCAAAAAGACCGCAATTCTTTAATTCTTTATTTTAAAATATTTGAAATTTTTAGCAGAATTGAACTTTACTTTGGCACGGATAGTCCTTGATTTTCCATGTTTAAATTCTGGGTCTTTTATGTATACATCATAAATATTGACAATTTCAGATTTATGCACATTTTCGTCGTTTAAATGAATTACAACTTTAGCAGGTTCCACAGAATCTTCGATAATTGTTTGTTGGTCGTTATTAACTATTTTTTTACCAACCAATTGCTTGTAGTTATAATCAGAGTTGTTTATAAGTGACTTAAAAAAGTCATAGATAAGAAAAGACTGCGTCATATGACGATATTTATTTGAATTTTTTGTTTTTTTTAATTTTAAAGCAAGCAAAATATGTCGAATTTGATTTAAACAAATAAATATTTTTAAGTGGAAACCATTTTTTTGTCAATTTTTATTTTGAATAAATTTAAAATAATTAAGTTTTTTCAATAAATAAAGTAATTATTTTTTACAAAAAACGACGTCTTTTACGAAAATGTTACTGTTTGTATTGTTTTAGTTACAACCAAAGTTTTTCAGCTCAGGAATGTTACTTCAAAATTCATACATTACATAGCTAAAATAAGTTTACGGCGTTTTCGAACAGTGTCCTGTTTCTGTTCGTGTTCTCGTTAACTTTTTTCAGCTTTGTACTGTATCAGCATTGTAACAAGAAATTTACATTTTTTTTAAAAAAAAATTTTTCCAAGCTAAGATAAGAATTAAATTAGCCATTTTTATTTTGATTGTTTGTACAAATTTTGTATTTCTATTAACATTCAGAAACAAACCCTGGCGATAGGCAAAGTGTTTTTTTATCAGACATCCAAATATATTCTAAATCGTTAACTTATTACACCGTAAAAATATGTACAACTAAAAACAGTTTTTTAAATATTTAAAATAATTTTTTTAATTTCATTTTAGCTATTTCTTTTTATTTTACTTAAGAAATTGAAAAAGTATATTTACTCAAACAGACACGCGATTTAAAACCAGGAAAAAAAACTATTTAAAAACGAAACCCCTAATTTTAGTTTTAATGGCATTTTTTTTAGAAATACTATCTAAAGAACTCAGAGATGAAACTGTGAGATTATTTTTACAGTTATGATGAAAATCTTTTTTATTTCTGTTTGAGTTAAGATGATTTCTTCTATCGAAAATACTTATTTCGTTCTCGTTTTTTATTTTGTAATCAACGGAATAGTCAAGCTTTGAATCTGGTTTATTATTAAATTGGTCACACTCGACCGTTTTAGTATCCAATAAGCTATCATTACTTATCATGTGTCTTGCTTTCTTATTTTGAGGTGAAGTGCTTGTTTTCTTTGAAATTATTTCATTTGTTCTACTATTATTATTATTTTTATTAACATTTTTTAAATTTGTATAACGCTTTGAATTTACTTGGTTATCGAAATCAATACTATCATTTGAATCAATAGTTGATTTATCATCATAATCATCATTGTCATTATCATCATCATGCTCTGTTTTTGTTTTTTTTTCGTCTTGATTCTCTTGGTTTTTAATATTGGACAAAATTTCTTTCTTTGATTGAATTGATTTTTTCGAATCTGATTCACTATCATCAATATCACTATCATTTGTAAAAAGGCCATATATCCAAATAGTTCCATATACTAATATTATAAGTACCAAAATTGAGAGCAGTATAATTACTAATATTATAGTAATTTTCTTTAGTTTTCCATTTTCTTCTTTCGAGACTTTAATGCTTGAATCCGAAGTGGAAGTTGTTTCCTCTTCTCCAATTTTCTTTCTGAAAAATAATATATACAGTAGGGGACATTCACAGGTGCACTTCAGGAAGGTTCATGAACCTTCCCAGCGAACTTGAATTCCCCACACTTCAAAACGCTTCCTGCGAATTCCCACGATTTTAAAACTCATAAACTCATAAAATAATTTTTTTATCAAAATTTAATTTATTAAAGAATATTTTTTTTTACTCATATTAAATCGTTTTGAAATAGATAAATTTTCAAATTTTTCCTAGTTTGGTCAAAATTTTACAAAAATTTACAGAAAAATATCTTTAAAAAAAATTTTACTTAAAAACCAAAGAAATTTATCTTAAATTGATAATTTCTTGAATAATTTTTTTTTCAAAAATTAATTTTTTAAAGAATATTTTTTTTTACTCATATTAAATCGTTTTGAAATAGATAAAGCGAAAAATTTTAGAAACTGTCTTTAAAAATTTATATTTTAGAAAAGAAATTATCAATTTAAGATAAATTTCTTTGGTTTTTAAGTAAAATTTTTTTTCTTAAAGATATTTTTCCGTAAATTTTTGTAAAATTTTGACCAAACTAGGAAAAATTTGAAATAATAGTAATATTAAATTTTTTTAAAGGATTTAATTATTGATTGAGTTAAAAATTTATCTAATAAATCTAAGAAGAAATTTATCTTAAATTGATAATTTCTTTTTCTAAATTTTTAAAGACAATTTCTAAAATTTTTCGCTTTATCTATTTCAAAACGTTTTAATATGAGTAAAAAAAAATATTCTTTAAAAAATTAAATTTTGAAAAAAAAATTATTTAATTTCTAAAGTTTATGAGTTTTAAAATCGTGGGAATTCGCAGGAAGCGTTTTGAAGTGTGGGGAATTCAAGTTCGCTGGGAAGGTTCATGAACCTTCATGAAGTGCACCTGTGAATGTCCCCTCCTGTACTTTAAATAAAGGATACTTTAGAAAAATGCATTTAAACCCACTAATTTTAAAGATACTGTGGCCCCGTTACAGTTTAACACTACAGTGCAACCTCGTTAATCCGACTCGATTGGTGGAGTGTTTTTATGCCGGTTTATCGAAATTGCCGGATTATCGAGTTAAAACTACATTGTACCAAATGGAAATGGAAAAAAGAAATCATGCCGAAAAAACGAGGTTTCCGGTTTAGAGAGGTCCGGATTAACGAGGTTCGACTGTAATTAAAATTTGTGAGAAACACGAGTTTATCTTTTTAAGTTTAAACGAAATTTTTAAATTACGTGACCACCCCACAAAAAAAATATAAATAAGTTCGCTTTTAAATTAAATTTCAAAGTTGAGTAGCCGGTTACTCGAAAAGAAATAAAATGAAAATTAACAAGGTAGAGTCGCTTCGCTCCATTTTTCTGAGCCTCTCAAAGCACTTAGAGATTTAAGTTGTTTAATTTTTGGAAATTAGGTTTGTTAGAGTTATTTAAATTTAACAATTTTTTTTATTACTGAAGCTTTTTTTCCACATGACCTTATGTTGAATAAGTTTGAATTAACAAGTATTCTTTTGCGTTAATAATAGTTTTTTAATGTCTATATTAAATGAACTTTTTTAAGCAGTGCTTAAATCGATCTAAGGGAATATTTTTAATAATCAAAATAAACATTACTTTACCTATTCTCTGGTCCAGTCAACTCTTATTAATTCGAACTTTTCAAAAGTAACAATTCATGGTTCGAGTTAATTTTGTTCGATTTAACGAACTGTATCTTTGTAATAAATAACCGTCTATAGTAAACTTTTTTTCGTCTAAATGGGAATTTACTATAACCGGCTTTTACTGCATTACCGTATATATTTGTTTTTTAACTTCACTTAAATTTTTATTTTTAGACATCTAGAAAATAAAATTTTGTGGGCTCTAAATAATTTAATGGACTTCTAGCGCTTTGTAAATAAACAAATATGTACAAATATGATGTTTTAAGATTTCCTTTTTTGATATTCTATATAAACCCTTTATTTTTTCAAAAGGAAAATTCATCTCATCTTCATATATCTTAGAAATTACATGGTACACTTAACTTAACCTGCAATTCCAAGGAAATAAAAAAAAATTACTTGTTAAAATTACATTGACAGCAAAACGTATCTATTAGCCCATAAAAATCAAAAATAGAGTAGCTCTCACAATCATTTTTGTTCAAAATATTAGTACAATTTAAGCAATTAAAATCTTGATCCTTATAATTAATTCCTAACTTTATATTATATGTATAATTGATATCTTTAATAATAGACTCAGCTAAAATCTTTTTATATGGTATCTTAGCCAAACCAATTTCAGTTACTAATTCTTCAGATTTGTATTTTCTATCTCGAGTCGATACAACTTGTGTTATATTTTTATTAGTTAAAAACGGTAAATTAGTACTTGAGTTCAATGTTAATCTTGTTGTATTTTTATTCGGTTCAATTGGAATTTCTTTTGTACTTATCAAAAAAGAAGTAAAATGAGTTGGATTTTTAGATTTTATTGTAGTATATGAACTATATGTTGTATTAAAATATTGAAAACTTGTGATAGAATTCTTACTATTGTTTGTATTTGAATATTCCTGCAAAGATGGACTTGAGGCTATTTTGTTTTTGGATGTCAATTTTACTTCTGTGTTTGAATTTAAGTATTCCAATAGCTGTTGAGCCTGTAAATCATAAGATATTTCAATTTCATTTTTTCTAGTTGTTGTTATGAAAAAATTAACATTAAAAAATGTGCTTCTATCATTGATTTGATTTTTATCGTAAAATAAAAAATTCTTGAGATTCAAAGACTCTGCGTTGTTAATATTAATTACTGGATTAAATTCTGACAACTCATAGCCGTAAAAATTCCTACTTGAAACTTGGAAGAATAAAAAAAAAAAGAAAAACATTCTTCTCGGTGAATTTTTATTTAATTTAAAAAAATTCTTAAAATCAAAATTTAAAATAAAAAAGCTAAATTAAATTAAATTTTTTTTTTAATTTAATTGTTTATCTCTTAAAATCTAATTTATTTTATCCATTCAAAAAGCTCTCTTTTTTCTAGCTTAGGCCATTGATGATCATTTTTTGTTTGAGATATAGCTGTTTTGGGATCATAATCAATTTTTTTTATCAATGGACGTCCTCCAGTTGCACTTAGTACGTCTTGAGTAGGATTAATAGCAAGAACAGTTGTTTTTTTGTATGCTAGCGGTTGAGTAAATCCAAAGCTAGTAGCATATTCACTTTTCTCTATATTTTTAGGTAAATTTTCAAAATATATACTTTTATCTATGTCTTTTCGAGTTATTGTTACTCTCTTATATTGCTCAGGTTCTATTTTTCTATTAAAATGTGTTCGATATTCCGAATTGCCTGTTACTTTAAGTGTAGACTTATCTTGGAATTTTAATAAGCGTAATTTATGGTTTTGAAGTAACTCATTTCTAATACTATGATTAGTTATTTGAAAGTTGTTTTTCAAAAATAATGGATTTACAGTACCAACATTCTCTGCATATTCGCTTAAGCCTAATTTAGAAACTTATTTAATAGAAATAGTTATTTAATAGGCAAAAAATTAATAAGGATTCAACAAAAACACAAGCAAATAAGAATATAAAGAGAAAAACAACCCGAAAAGGATGTAAGTAAAATTTTTCTAAAATACCTGGATATTTGACATTTATTCCGGCTTTGACAGCAACTAAATCACTTTCATTTCTTGGCTCCAAAGAGGACATTTTTCATTTAAAATTAACAAAAAGTAAATAATAAATATTTTAGTGGAAATTTATTTTTTTGAAACTTAATTTAAACAGTTACTATGCAATTTACCTTGGCATCAAATCGCTAATTAATTATTTAAATTAAATAAACTTTTCTAAACAATTTTATTTCGAAGTATTTATATTTTTCTCTAAACAAAATTTATTGTGGTGTTGCTTTAGGCTGTGAATTTTTCGATGTAAATAAACTAAAGACTTTTACATTTTATTTAAAAAAAGAAAAAATTTGGAAATATTTTTTTTTGTGTTTACGAATTTATATGTTAAAAAAACTATATATATTAATTTTTTTGTAGGCCCTTTAGTTTTTCCCAAGCTCGAAAAACAGTACAACTATGCTTTGATGATACAAAAATTTGATGATTATACGACATTCAAAATGGCCTAACTTTAACTTTTTTCTCAAAAGAAATCAATAAATCTACATAAACTAAAAATCTATTTTCAAAAGAGCTAAAACACCAACAGCGACTAAAAATTAATTTTTTTTGTAAATCTTAGCTTAAATTAAGACGTTTTTTTAAGCGGCTATTAAAATAAGTCACTTTGCCATATAAAAAAAGAGGCTTTGATTTAAAAAAAAAATCATCTAACGTCAATCGGAGCTGAAAATTCCAGCTGAAGTCTATTTGAAAATTTTTTTCAAAGAATATTTAAACAATTTAAAAATAAATTACCTACCGTTTGAGGTCTTCTTGAGATCTCTTTGACTTTTTTAGATACTCTTTTTTTGACTCCCCCCCCCTCTTTTTGCATTTTTTGTACTGTTTGCAATCCTCTTTTGGAGTTCTGGGATATGAAAAAGCGGATCTCAAACAGACCTCAAACGATAGGGAATTCATTTTTTATTTTTAAAAATTCAAATAGACTTCAGGTTTTTGTTTATAAGCTTTTTTCAAAAAAATTTTGTAAAATCTTAAATTTTTATTTTCTCTAAAGATTCTGTTTCAGGTCCAGCTGGAAAATAGGCCCCTCTTTGACTATACCTCAAAAAAATTAAATATAAATTGGCAGAATTATTTTTGGTAAGGACATGCATCACAATTTAATTAAAAGATTAAAATAATTTTTTTTTTAATTTAAAAGAAAAAAATTAAAATCCTAACTCTTCTATTTAAGGCAAAACACCTTTTATTTGAGTTTTTTTTCAGCTAAAAAAACACCTTGATTAAAAGCCTATTGTATTCGAAAAATTTCTTCCAAATTTTAAAATTCTCATAACTTAATAAAAAAAAAGACTTTTCAAAATGTTGGTCAGTTTCACTCAATCATCTTTTTTATATAAAAATTCAAAAACGATTTCTGAAGTTTATTTAATAAATCAAAAATTAAAAAAATAATTTTTTAAATTAATCCCTACTTATTCATAAATGTCTAAATGTCTTAAAAACATAAAGTAATCCTGATTTTCAACATGAAAAAGGAACCAAAATTTTACTTTTCATTAAAAACTTAGAAACCCAAGTCTTCTAGTGTCTGAACTTTTCAAAAATGAATAAAATTAAACTCTTTGTCATTAAGAATCTTTAGACTATGAACTAAATATGTGCGGTTTTTGCAAAGCAATTTTTGCGGTCTTTTGGGTCAATTTAACTCGTTATTAACTTATTTTTTTTTTATTTTTGATTTATCCTTTAAATTTCAACTTTTTGGTACGACCTTGACTTAATTTGAACGAAAAGTGCTTATTTAACATTTAAATATTACTTATTTATTTTTTGAAATTTATTTTTTTTAGTTCTTCCTATATTTTCAAGTGCAAGAATTCAAAATTGTATGTAAATTTTGATTAAAACACAAAAAATTAAACCACTTAAATTTTGATTTGAATTTTTCATAATTGGTTTTTTATTTTAATCAACTAGATATGGTTTGGGATTTCGTTATTTTGAAAGAAAAAGCTAAATTTAAGAATAATTTAATAAAAACTAAAATAATTAGGTTATCCTAGAATACAAAAATATAAAAGGTATTATATTGTGATTAGCATAATTTTTTTATATGTCAATTCAAAAAATTTGAAACTTATCTTTTTTGAATTTAAAAAAAACTTTAATCATATTTATTTTCTTCTAGTTTTAACACAATCATAAAAGATTAGAAGCACAAGATATAGATATTTGTAATGTCATCTCCGAATCCAGAGGTTAGCCAAACTGAGCAGCCTCAAAAAAATCTAAAAACACAAATCAAAGATTTGCTAAATTTTTCATATTTAAAATCAATTAATTTTGTTTTAAGAGTTATTCTAATTGTAAAAAACCTTAAAATCCTTTAAAGAGAAATTATTATAAATAAACATTTAAATTTTTTAAAAATAATTTAAGATTTTTCAAATTGCTGGAGCTATTTCGGTCAGTGTAAAATATGATACATGGGGATCAACTCGTTATTATAATTTTGTAGCAATTACAGGAGTTATTTTTATCGTGGTTTTTATCATTTTCCACTTTTTTTTTCTAACTCAAAAATTAACAAAAATACCATGGTCTTTAATTGTAAATCGTTTATAGAAAAATTAACATTATTTAAAATTTTTTTTTAATGATAATTTTTTTAAGGAGTTGGCTTTTGATGTAATTTGGTCAATTTTGATATTAATTGCTTCTGCTATTGTTACCGATAATGCGAAGCGCTATGCCTTTATGGAAAGCTATGCATCAGCAGCTGTAAAATTCTTTAAACTCGTAAATAATTAAAGATTAAAATTAAACATTAAAATTTGTATACCTAGTTTTTTGGCTATGGAGCTTTTATCGTATTTTTAATTGATGGATTTTTACATTTAATCAGTTTTATTAGAGGAAGAAAAGAACAAACGATACAATCAACTAACTAAATACTTTTTTTATTTATTTAAAAGCCGCAGCCAAGGCGATATGGACGTGGAAGATCACATTATATATGACTTCCATTACTTGCGCTAAAAGCTTTCATAATTATTAAATATAAAAAAAGAGAATAAAAATAGTAAAAAAAATAAAATAATTTAATAATTGACTCACCTAAATAGAATAAAAATATATACATAGTATGTTTTACGCTCGTTTATTCACTCTTATTCCTCTCTCTGTGTTCAGCCTCTTCTTCTCATAAAAGTCAATTTTCAGTCTTTCATTTAACATTGTCTTTCTCTCACTACCGTCCAATTTTAATATGTCTCTGATCTCACTTGTCTCACTATTCTCGTATATGTCATTCCCAAGAGTCTTCTCTACAAGTATTTTTTCAAGTCCTTCTTTTATCGCACCACACCAGTCCAATGTCACATCTTCTGCTGTTGTCAAGATGCTTTGAATCGTACTCATTTTGTCATATATTACAGACCCTTCATTTTGAATCACGTTCTCAATGATTTCTTTCGTAATTGCGTTAGCCTCTAATCTTCTCTCAAAGTTTATTTTGATCTCATGTAATCTAAAAGAAAACTAAAAATTTATTTTCTTTAATATTTTATTTGATTTATCATTAATATGTATTTTTTAATTTAATTACCATCACTAAATAAGGCTTGGGTTACTTTTGTCACACCACGAATCGTTTGAGTGTAACAAAAGTAAACTTTAGAAAATTTTAAAAACTGTTACACTTTTCGTGATAAAAGTAGACTTCGATTGATTAAATTATTAATACGAAAAAATAATGGAAAAATTAATTTAAAAGATAAATTTGAATAAATGCTTTATAAACCTGGTATATTTTGTTTTGTTTTCAAGCAATCTTCTACTAGAAAATAACATGATTAAGGTCTGATCCAGTTCTAACATCCGATTTAAATGAAAAAGAAATATTATCTTCATATTCATCATACTCGACTAGACTTCCAATAGAAATATCAGATACATAACGAATAACAGGTCCTAATTCATTTGTTTCATCTGATTTATTGTTATAAATTATATTTTTAACTTGTTCAAACTTAGGCAATGGTATTCTTATGTCATAATTTCCTTTATTTCTATTAGCTATTAGAACGTTTAAAATTATCTTGGGTGTTCGTTTCTGTTCTTTATAGAGACGGCATTAGCGGGATATTTAATACAAGTACCATATACAGTGTTTAAAGTTTAGTCGGAGAATCGGTAATATTACATCATTTTACGTAATTTTACGTAAAATTACGTAAGCTTACGTAAGCTTACATCAAAAATGGTAAGTAAGAAAATGTAAGCTTACGTAATCTTACGTAA
>NTPY01001021.1:98558-114409 GCA_002922825.1 Brachionus calyciflorus
TTGATTTTTGTAAAAAAGGCCGTTTTTTTGGTTTGTAAGCCTTTTTTGGGATTTTACTAAATTTTACGTAATTTTACGTAAAATTACGTAAAATGATGTAATATTACCGATTCTCCGACTAAACTTTAAACACTGTATGCACTGATAATTTCATGCAAAAAATGCAATAATTTTAAATACACAATTAAAATTTGACAATTTTTGCAGACTTTAAAATCAGATGCAGCAAACTTTGTGCCACTACGTAATAATTTTTTTTGTTGGAAAAAGTACTTTTAAGTGCTTTGCAGAGAAATTTTTGTTGAAAAAAAAAATAAGAAAAAGAAAATTAACAAAAAATTTTAACATGCCGTTTAACTAAATAGGATCATTTACTCTATAAAGATGATTTCTTAGAGGAGGTAAATAATTTTTAAAGCTCTTTCAAATTTTGAAGAGTCTACCAGATCTCCAACATCGGGAGATCTTAAATTGTTCATTTCGGATACCGAAATGAACAATTTACGTTTAAACGTTTTGGGAATGCAAAACGTTCTTACTTAGTTTTTGACATTAAAATTTATAGGAAGTTAAAAAAAAACGAAGAATTTGTTTTTAAATTTTTCTATTTGTTTTATTCGAAAACGGAACAAAACTTTTTTTTTCAAGGAAAAAAACGAAGAAATAAATCTAAATACGGTAGTAAGATAAACTAAAAAATATTTTTTTAAATAAGATTTAAAAAAAACAATTTCAAAAGAAAACATATGAGTATTTTTTGGAAATACAGTATGTCTAGAAAATTTAGAACATCTCAAAAAAATTATTTAAAAAATTTTTAAGAAATGAAAATTTGAAATGAAGTGCGATTTTTTTGGAATACCAACTACATCATTTTAAAGATTATCTTTTTAGTTTTCTTTTAATATCAAAATTGTCCAAAAAAAAATTTCTGAACTCTCTAGAACTATATTAAAAATACTCAGATAAAATTAAATAAAAAGAATTAGTCTACAAAGTTTAGAACATTAATATTTTTCCAAAAATTTTACCACACCTTGACAATCCTTCCCATTTTTATTTGTCATACGTCTTTGTTATTGTTTACTTGCACTTTTTATACATGATTTATTATTTTTGGTTGTTAAAATCATTGATTTCATTGAGCTGTTGATTATCCATAAAAATGGGCAAAAAAAAAGGGAACTGAGGCTTAAAGGTTGCAAAAAATTGGGCAATTATTAGATAAGACAAAATCTCATAAAGAAATAGCTGATCTAGTAGGAGTATTGAGAAAATGTGTGTTTCCAACTAAGTGTAATTATGAAATGACTTAAATGACCAAAAAATTACCAAGATTTGGGAGACCCGAAAGCTTACCAGTCGAGATGAGTCTTATATTATTAAAAAGGTCAGAATCAATCCTACAATAAGCTATTGACACCTATCATCTGACTTCAATTCTAAGTTTCCAAATGTAAGTGTAAGTAAATAAAAAGCAATTAAAGAAAAATATTAAGTCATATACTGCTATATAAAAGCCTCTTTTGACTGCATTGGGCCGGTTTAAAAGGTTCAAATGGTGCTAAGAACAAAAAAATGGACTGTTAAAGACTGGTCAAAAGTTATTTTCAGTGATAAATCTAATTTAAAGTAATAAACAGAAAGTCAAGAGTGTTCCTAAAAAGTTTCTAAAAGGAAAAATATCAAAGTAAGTTTTGTTTACCAAAGTTTCAGAATAATGGAGGTTCGGTTGGATTTTGGGGATGTATTAATCATAAAGGTACTGTATGTTGCACTTTTTATAAAGGCAGAATAAATCAGTATGTGTTCATGGAGACACTGAAAAATCAATTTTTACCAGCAGCCGAAATTTTTTTGATCAGATTCAAGATTGGATTTTTCAACAAAATCGGTCTACTTCACATACTACTCATTCCGTTCGAATCTGGTTTCAAGAAAACCCAATATCGCTCCTCCATTGGTGCTCAAGATAACCAAATATTAATAAAATAGAGAATTTATGGTCATAAATAGACCATGTAATGGTAAATACAAAGATTAGAGTATTTAAAAACTGAATGAATTTTTGAAAATTGCTAATGAATTAGTAAAGAACATAAATGAATCTATGCCCAAACGTGTGGTTGAGAGTATTAAAGCAAAAGGCGGTAATTTTAAATGTTGAAAAATAATATGTTCTAAATTTTGTAGACTTTTTATTTTAAAGTAAATCTCTCTCTTTTCTTGCGAATTTTTCATTTCGATTTTTTTAATCTATCCTATTTTTAGTACTTTTCAGATACAAAATTTCTTTCTCAATAAGATTCAAATAATAAAAATTATTTTTGGTTTTTTATTTAGCCGCGCTGCTTCCCAAAAACAAACCCTTCATAGAAAAAATTTAAATGTTCTAAATTTTCTAGACATACTGTACAAGTTTAAATATTTTGAAGTCAAAAAATTATCTAAAATATCGTAATTTTCCTTTTGTAATTTAACGTAAAATTACGTAATTTTGATTTAAAACAAAATTTTACGTCAAAATTTTTACATAATAAAAATTTAATTTTTTTTAAAGTTATTTTCCTTATACTTTAAGCGGCCGCATACCCATTTTTTAGCTAAAAAATTTTTATTCTCTGATAGATACTTAAGATTGAAAAAATTAAAAATTTCGAATGTAAGTTTTCGTTCTAACGGATGCCCAAAAATGCTTGGCAGTTTTTTTCGAATTAAAAAAAAATTGTTTTCGGATCTTGATAAAATTATGAAAATTTACTATCTTATACAGAATTTTGTCTGGCTTCCAAAAATAACAGACTTAAAAAAAATTTTATTTTTTTCAATATGAACTATCCTCGTTTTTGACTACCACCTATACCCTAAATTGTCCTCGAAGCTTATGAAAGTCCGGGCACCCCTTTTCATATGTCATTTTGTATAGAATAAAATTCTGATTAAAATTAGTTATTGATTTTAATTTTATGACAATTTTAAAAAAGTATTTTGAAAAAACCTCAAAATTATCAATTATTTTTAAAATGAGAATTTTAAGGAAAATTGCTATTTTTCTTAGTAACTTTTGATGTCTATTAGGTAATCACTAAAAATTTTGCACAGAAATTTCCCAGAATCTTAACTTTTAAGTGAATGGCTGATGAAACCAAAAATTTGAATTTTCAGTTTTTTTTTTAATTTTTTCGACTTTTGAGGGTGGGAGCAGTCAGCGGATTTTATTTCAGATTTTTGCTAATTATGGAACATTATCCGGCATAGCATATTAAAGCTTAAATTGTGAGCTTCAATTTGATATACAATCCTTGATAGTATTCAGAAAAAAAAATTACTCATAATTTTTAAGACATTAATTTTTTTAATTATTGTTTTTTAAATTAATTTGTGACAATATGCACCTTTCTCTTCTTCTATTGTCCTCACTCTTTTACCAAAGTTGTTCACTGCCTTTTTTAATTGTTCAAAAGGGACACGCTCCACTCTAATCCTAATTTTATTCAAATTCTTCCTTATTTAAAAATTTATTTGGCCGCATAATAAATCATCATAAAATTAAGATCAATAGCTCATTTTAATCAGAATTTTATTATTTAGGGTATAGGTGGTAGTCAAAAACGAGGATAGTTCATATTGAAAAAAATAAAATTTTTTTTAAGTCTGTTATTTTTGGAAGCCAGACAAAATTCTGTATAAGATAGTAAATTTTCATAATTTTATCAAGATCCGAAAACAATTTTTTTTTAATTCGAAAAAAACTGCCAAGCATTTTTGGGCATCCGTTAGAACGAAAACTTACAATCGAAATTTTCTCCGTTCTGAGTTAGAAAACTTAGAACTCAGAAAAAAATAACATAGGTGAATAAAAGTTATCTGAAAATAATTTTAAAGAGAAAAATTACTGATATTTGATTAAGAAAAGACAATTCAAAAAATCCCCAATGGTTCAAACCAAATAAATTGAGAAAAATATTTGGGCTTACACTAAATAAATAAAAAACATAAAAATTTTCTTTATAAATGTTTAATTTTGAATTAACGGTTCATTATTCGCTATCAAAATGCTTTGCTTCTCTATGTTATTATTTATTTATTAATTAACTCATTGCTTTTTTTCTGGTTCCATCAGATTCACTTATTAGAAGATTCACTCGGTAGCTCTATCAATTAGCAAATCTAAAGCTCCACATTACATCCTCGAATGGGTTAAATATCTCCTCTAAAATAGAAAATTTTTTGTCAAAACAAACAATTTTGAGTCAAATGTAGGGAATATAAGTACCTCAAGGAGCGCTCATTAGCCCTCTTCTTTTTTTAATTTTCATTAACACAATGAACAATAACTCTATAAATCTTGTCATTTTCTTAAATCATCACTAACAAAAAAAATAATATATCTATAATTAATTTTAAAATTCTTTTTTGTTTTACTATTTCTACAATGACTAAAAGAGTTTAATTACTCAAGTCATTTAAAATTTATTTCAATAAACGATTTAAACAAAAAAAAACAAAACTATAAATTCTTAATTTATAAAATTGAAGACTAAATAAATCTGCATAGATGAAAAAGAAAGGCAAATCAAAATAAATTAAATATTTTCTTGCGTTTGAAAATATATAATTTGAAACTTGGTGCATGTTCATAAAACAAAATTTCAAATTATTTGTTTTTTTCTGGAGTAAGATTACACACGCCAATTTTTTTTAAATTTCTTCTTTATATAATTAGATTAATACTAACTGACCAATCAAAAATCAAAATGATACGCCAAGTAGTTAGAGCTACAGCTAGAGCAACCCCAGGATTAATTACAGCAAGTCAAATAAGCAAATGTTCACCCAGAGTTCTTAAAGTTTCAAATTTTAACTTAGTTAAGCAAAATTTATTAAGTAATACGTTTTCGACTAGCAGCTTTCGATCACTTTCTGATCAAGCAAAACAAGATACAGCTCAAGTTGAAGAAAAAGTTTTAAATATAATCAGAAATTTTGACCGTGTTAAAGAGAATCCATCTAAACCACAAGTAAATCAGATTTAGATTTTTAAATATTCAATAAAAAAACTAATTAATTTACTTAGGTTTCATTAGAAAGCAATTTAATAAAAGATTTGGGTTTGGACAGTTTAGATCAAGTTGAAATAATTGTTCAATTAGAAGATACGTTTGGCTATGAAATACCAGATTCGGATTACGAAAAGCTAAATACTCCGGCCGAGATAGTTAACTATATTCAAAAAAGATTAGCCGAAGTTTAATTGATCAACAAAAAGTTTATAGAAACGATTTAATTTAATTAATTTTAAAATAAACAATAAAAAATAAGTTTTAAAAATTGTTTTTCCTTTTTAAAATCTAAAATTTCATTTGATCATAAATTTTGTACTTTTTTAGAATTCTACTCAATGATTGAAATAGTAGAAAAGTCAAAATTATTTTTACATCTATTATTTTCATGGTCTTTTTTCAAATGTAAAAATCAGGGTTGATCGAAGTTGCCTTAACAATATTTATTTTAATAATTTTGATAAATTAAATAATTTTCTTAATTTTAGTTTTAATCAAAAAAGTTATTATTCAATAAGATATATTTAAAATTAAAATCATTAAAAATAGACAAATTCACTTTCTCGATTATCATTATTTTTTATCCAGATGATCTTTTTTCCAATGAAATCTTTCTTTTGAAACATTTCTTTATGCTTTTACGAAATTTTTTTGTAGAGTTGTTAAACATTCAAAATATTAATGATTAGATAGAATATTTTTTGAAAAATTATTTTTTCTTTTATTGAGTAAAGTATATCTTATAAGCTGCATAAGTCAATATAAAATTACCTCATTCTACTTAATAGAACATTTAGTGCAAAATTTGGAATTGGATACTTTTTTTCTTTTTAATTTTTCTAACGTAAATTGGCTTATTTCAATTTTAAAATTTAGCATAAAAATCAATTGAAAGAAAATTTAATACTATAATAAAATATATTAATTACAAAATTAATAATTGTTTAAAATGCAAAAAAGAAAAAAAGAAAGTTGCCAACTCATTTTTATTTTTTTGTAGACTTGTAGTGAATAGCAGCTTTGAAGTTCACAGCGGCACCAGCTAAAAAATCATTTCCGTGTGGAAAATTTGGGGCAAGTAAGTTTTATTTTTTCAATTTCTGCTTACTATTGTATATCAAGTCGAGGTATGTATTAAATTTCAACAAACTAACAAGAATTATGCAAGTGTTAATCTTACTTATTCTTTTTTGTGCTAAATACAAATAATAAAGCAAATCTTAAAGTAAATAGAAATCCGAACAAATAGAAATAAGTGAAATTAACTATTTTGGGTTTCTCGTTTAGTTTGGTTTGATCGAATAATAATTAAGATAGTAAATAAACGATTAATTATTTATGGGCTGTAACTTTTTTTCGTATTTTGCCCAGGCCCTTCTTATCGTAATTTATTTTAGTTTACTTTTTAAAATCCATTAAGAAAACAAATCAGCCTATCTAACTTACTAAACTTTATTTTAAAAAAAAAGAACATATATCCCAACTATTTTAATTGAAAAAAAACAATTTTTTTAAGATGAGTTTAGATCTATTTAACTTCATTTAAAATCGAATTTGATTTTCTTTTCCATATTTAAGCTATTTTGGAGAACACATAACCCATGATGCGTTTAATTTTCGAATTTTTAATCTTTTGTTAAATCTTTTTTGTACAACAAACAGATCTATCTTTTAAACCGTTAAACATTAAATTTTGTTTTATTCTTTTAAATTATTTTATTTTTTCTTTCTAAATTTTTTGTCAAGAGATCGATAGAGAAATTTCAAGTTTTTAAGTTTTTCGTGTTAATTAGTCCAAAAGCCAAGAAAAATTGACAAAATATTTGATCGCAGATAATATTAATTTTCGATTTTATTTTGAAATAAGTTTTATTTTAATTTAAAATTCAAAAATTTCAATAAAACAGCATTAAGAAATTAGTTTTTTTTTTCTGTTAACTCTTCTGGTGAATCTGCGCCATTTAAAATAAAAAAAAAATTGAAAATTTACTTTAGAAACAAAGAAGTCTTGTTTGGAAATTTTTTTATGATTAGATTCTAGAATTTTGTAATTTTAAAATACTTAGCTTAAAAGAAAAAAAATTTCTTAGTCTTTTCAAATTTTACTATAAACAATCCTAATTAAATAAGTAATTACAAACTAACTTAAAAAACTAAACAGCTTCTTATTGAATAGACCAATCAGAACATTTGCTTTAACCTTGTTTTAAGCTTTAATAATTGCAAGGATACTTATAATATGATTAAAAATTTAAGGATAGATAAAACGCTTCACTCTCTTTCTAAGCATGTTAAAACTTTCAAAACGCATGTTTTATAATAATTTGATTTAAAAACCGAATAAAACATTTTAAGAAAATTTATTCGTTAAATATTTTTTTTAAGAAGATTTTAGTTTAAAAGAAAGAAAAGAAATGTATTCTACAGGAAAATTAGTAAATGTTCAGGAACCCAAAACACCATACAACATTCCGTCAACATCATCAACTTCAATTTCGTCCTCTAGTGCATCCTCATCATCATACTCAATGGTTCCAATGGCTAATTTACTTACACCACCATCTACTAGCCTCACACCTAGCTACAAAAGCACTCAAAATTCCTCAAACATAAAATACATAAATATACCAACAACTAACTTTTATGAATCGAATCAACAGTTCGTTTTTAATACTCCAGTTTCGACGCCAAATGCGTGTTTTCCAACTTTGTCATATTATTCCAACAAGACTGAAATGGTAATTTATTTTATAATTTTCAGAATCATACTTATTAATGTTTCTTGTTTATCATCTTATTTAAACCAAAACCTCTTGTTTGATTCAAATCAAACACTTTCGCATACTATTGATTGAATTTTTTGTTGTTGTTGAAATTTCAAATTAAGAAATAAATTTAAAAAAGAAAGAGGGTAACAGATTTGAAACATATTATAATTTCATATGATTATTTAAAATATTTTCTCTGCTCTTGTTTTAACTATATAAATTTTTTTAGAAAAACTTATCTTTTTTTTTTTTCTATTCTACTTATCAAATTATTCATTGTTTATTTTGTTTTAAGGAGATAACACGAATGATCCCTGGGTCTGTTAGTCCATCAGGTAGTTTATCAGATACTACAGAAATTAGTCTCAACAATTCACATTCAAAAGCCAATTTTCAAATTTCCAAGTCGGATTATTACATCACAAAACGAGAGAAGTTAATACCAACATCTACGTCGAAAACAAATCTTTACATTAGAGGCCTAAGTGAGAATACAACTGATGATGACTTGTATGAAATGTGCAAAAAGTAGATTTTTAAATGTTAATTTAAAATTAATCAAACACTTTTTTATATCCCTAAATCTTCAAGATATGGTGAAATCAAATCAACTAAATCAATTATCGACAAACAAACATTAAAATGCAAAGGCTATGGTTTTGTCGATTTTAAGAGTTTAGATGATGCCAAAACAGCTTTAGATGATTTGAAAAAAGAGCAAAAAGATGTACAACTTGCCAAACAAAGAGAACAAGATCCTACTAATTTATACTTTGCAAATCTTCCTGAAGATATTGACGAGGCTATGCTAGCTAACATGTTAAAAACAAAATTCTCAGCTAATGTAAGTTCAACAAGAATTATGAGAGAACGATGTGGCTCCTCAAAAGGAGTCGGTTTCGCAAGACTTGATGACATAAATTTATGTGATCAAATCATTCAACAATTGAATAATAAACCTTTTCCCGATCACCTAAACCTATCAAAAATCATCTCAGTAAAGCTTGCTGACTCCGGTGGTATTCTCAAACCAAAGTTCAAAAACTCAAACAATAACAATAGTAGTTTAGAAGTAGAGAATTCAAATAAAATTATAAAAAGTAGTCAAAACAATGGGGATAATTCAAATGATGGCAACAATAATTATTCAAATAATAATTATAATAATTACCGAACAAGCCCTCAAGAGACAAATTATGCAGGACAAGGTCAAGCTCCATATTCGTCTTACATTGAAAACAACTATACATCAGCTTATCCCCTTTATATTGAAAATTATCAGACAGGACAAACAATCGTTCAACAGCATTTACATACACAACAGCAACAACAACCACCAGGTCAACTTATGTCCCATCCTCTAACAACTTCACATTCAGTACCACCGTTTCATCCAACAATACATCGCACACCTGTTCCTGGACCATATATGCATCCTAACCCGCAATTGTATCCTCACCATCAATCATCCCCATCACAACATTATCATATTCCGCCCCATTATTATCCATCTCACAATCAGCCATTACATCCTATTCCATATTACTACTATCCACCTCAACAATTTGTTCAATTAAAACAAAATGAAATAAAGCCCAAGCAAAATGGGTCTCATACACAGTTAAGTCAGCAGTTTTCACAAATTGCTTTGAATTCTAATCAAAATGGGGAGTTGACTTCGAGCCAATAACAATTGAAAGAGCTACAATCAATATTTAAAGAAAAAAATTTTTTTTTGAACAGTAAAAAAAATTAAATTGTTTTGTAGCTGATAATTTTCTATTACTTGTTGTTTTTGTCACCGGTCCTGAATTTTAAATTTTTTAAATATTTTGAATTTTATTCGCTATTATGTCACAAAATACTTAGTTAAATTTTTTAGTTATTTTCTAAGAAAAGTGATTTTAATATTACTTTTCTTTTTTTTAATTTTTAGTGTCGTTTTTTTTTAAAGTTACCAGACTAAACAAGAACATATTTGATTTTCAATTTCTCTCTTTATTCTTATTTTTTTTGCATTTGATTTTCTCTTAAGGTTTGTTGACATTTTTTTTAAATAATATCAAAATAAAAATTTGAAAAAAAATTAATTTTCTGTGTATTTAAATCAAAAATTAAATAAATTCAAAACACATAATTTATTTTTATAAAGTGATTTAAGTTTTTAGATTGAATAAAACGAATTATTTTTTAATAATAGTTTTATTATTAGAAAATAATCGAATAAAAAAAAACATATACAAAAATGCAAATAAAAAATTTTGAATTTTAATTTCTCAATATCGACGCGTTTCGACCTAAATGGTTTTCTTCAGAATCTAGACTGAAATTTGAAAATTAAATTTTGTAATTAAAAACAAAATTTATATATACCGTATTCCCTTGTTGAACCATGCGTGCATTAAAACCCGAATTTACACGTGGAGCGCATGCACCTACATAGACCTCTGCCATGTTATAAAAAAAGTATTACAAGTTCGACGCACTCCATGTGTAATTTTGGGTTTTAACAACGCACTTATAATTGAGATTTAATCTTTAAAGCCGAGTTAATATAGTGAATTTCTTATTTAAGCCCGGTCCTATAACCAAAAATAAAATATTTTGATTTCGCAAAGGACAAACTACCGAAAGAGTAGCTGGTGTAGTAATGGGTGCCATATCTCATAGTTAATTGAGAATGAAAAAAATTCCGTTTTTATATACATGAGATTTATGACTTCAAATATATAAAATATTAGCATCTTTAGCTTAAGTTTATTTTTTATCAAATCAAACATTTTCCGGACATCAAACATTTTTGGGACACCCGTTAGTAAAAATTATTTTATTAAATTCAATAAATATTTTATTCAATGAAGAGAATTCTAGACCATATTTACTCTATTAGCCGTTTTGAAAATAGTTTTAATACAAAAGACCATACTTTAGGTGATTTTTGATTTTATATATTTAAATCTAATCTAAGTAAGGTAGGCTGAGATAACGATGTTTACGAAACCTAACCTATTTTTCAATTCAGGCATGATTTGATTTAAAAATTCCTTTCCTTGGTCTGAGAGTAATTCTGAGAATGGTCCAAAATGATATTCTATTACCGCACCCCCAGACCCCCTTTTTTCAGAAGAACATTCATCAGAAAAATTTTATTTTTGTTATATTTTTATAGAACACACTAAACTCTACCAGTAATGTCATAATAAAATATTAAATTATATTTTTTAAAGTACTATTTTTCCTTTCAAAGAGGCGATTTTTAGTCGCTTATAAGCAAGGTTTTACGGTAGAATATCAGCTATTTTTTTTGCTGATTTGCTTTTATCCTTCTTCTGTCTCATCCAGGCCAAGAATTAAATCAATTGCCAGAGTTGGGAAACTGAAACTGATTAACTTATCACTTTAATCCCGTCTGAAACTGATTAACTGATGAGAAAGTCGAATCCCGTCTAAAAAATTTAATGATTAGATACATAAAAAATTGCAAAATTCATAAAAATATCCTAATACTTAGTCTAATAGCGGATTTTGTCAATCCGTTTTACTCAAGAGGTTCTATTTCAGATGCTCCTCTAAGTATTATTCCCAAGGAGATGCTCCAATGGACATTAGAGGTACTTTAAGATTAAACCCAAGCAAAATTTTTTTAGGGGAAAAAATAAGAAAATAAATGTTTCATTTTAGGAATAAAAAATGAAGAGTTCCAAATTTCTATTTTTTTCATTAAGAACAAAAAGGATTTTTTTAGGTCGATTTATGAAATCAAATTAGGAAAAATAAAGAAATTTTATTGATGCTCATTTTTTTTTTGAAGAAAAATGAACAAAAAAGGAATTTGATTGAGACAAATTTAGTTTAAAAATTCGTTTCTTTAATAGACGTTAAAATTTGGTATTTTTAAACATTATTGAGCTTTAGCTTTATTTAAGCTGCTGAAATTTTTCTTAAGTTTGTTTGGTTATCATATTTGCAAAAAGAGTCTTCCCCTGTAAGAATCTCAATGAGATCTCATGAGAAATAATTGGTTACCATAATCTCATGAGATCTCAAATAGAGTTACATGTAAATGTATTGTAATCAAGACTGAGATCTCATGAGAATATGGTCGTGAGAATCTCAAATGAGATTTTGACATGGGTTTTTTAATAAAAAGCTTTGAATGTTGGTCAAAATATATACAAACGTTTTTAAAGATCAATTAAAATCAATTAAAATCAATTTAACAATTACCTTTTATTTTGAATTTCGGAATAGAAATTCTAAGTTTAAGAGATTTTTAGTTAAGTCGAGTTTCTCCTTTCACACATCTTCAAGTTGCTTACGTTTTTTAATTATTTTAAATATCTTAGTATTCGAATCGATAAATAAAAGTTTTTTAAGTAAGTAAAATAATTAAATAAATAAGAGCAAGTTCTTTTTATACCATTTACAAAAATATGAAGACTTTTTTTTACCATATAATATTCAGTTTATAATTTTACAAAAGAGGTCGCTTCAATGAAGTTCTTATTTTTTTCAACATATAATTGAACCTCCTTTTTTTTCCTTTAATTTTTAATTTTAAATTATTCGAATAAATGACTTTTTAGGAGACGACTTTTTTTCTCAATTCAACTTGCATAAAAAAAATTGACAAATCCTAAAAAAACTTTTATTTTCCTATTAAAATTTTCGTTTTATATTTTTTCCTTTTATTTTACCTAAAAAAAGTTTTGCTTGGGAATTAATTTATTCATAAATTTTATTCTTATTTTTTATCTACTTTTCAATGTATTTTTTTTTTCTTTTTTACTTTTTTTTTAAATTTTTTGAACTCTTATTGATAAAATCCACGATTCAATGGCGAAATGAGTTTAATTACTCAAAGCCATTTAAAAAAATAAATAAACTAAGTGAGTTACAAAACTTAGAACTCAGAATAAAAAATAACGTAGGTTTACCTATAAAAATTTTTAAATTTTAATGTTTTCAAAAATTAACAATAACTTCATATAAAAAACCATGAAACGTTTATTTGTTTTAAATATTTCTACAGGGTTGATTGCATCTCAGTTACCGACAGTTAAGGAGCATAAAAGGATTATAAAGTCACGCCTTGTCATTAAAGAATCCCATGTGGTAAGCAAGATATTACGTTACTAACATTGATAACGTATTCCCTTTGAGTGACAAGGTGTGACTAAGAACGATTAAGAAGGAAACGTGTCTTGCCGTGACTAAATAGCCGTGATGAGCGTAAAGATATAATAAATAAAGCTCATGCATTCGGTCATTTCCAATCGGAATCAAACTAAAACCGAATCAAGTATGATTATTACTGGCATGGTATGGTTGATGATATAAAAAAATCAATAAAAGAATACACATATGTCAAAAAAATAACAAAACGATAACGAAATACCATCCTGCTCAAGTATCTCAAGTCTCGAAATTACTTAAAAGAGTAGCAATTGACAGAGTCGGGATCAGTTACATGAAATTCAGTTATCAGTCAGTATCGGTTATTTAGAAATCAGTTATCAGATAGTTTCAGTTTTTGGTCTGACCGGTTACGTGACCAAAAACATTGTGACCAGTATGATAAAAAAAGTTTATATAATTTTTGAGAGTTTTTACTACAGTAAACCTTTGCCCAGCATTCTAAGAATAATGGTAAAATTTATCCGGAATTCTATATGGAACTATTACCATCGAAAACATGTTATTCTGGTTAAATTATAACTTAATTCTTTGAATGCTGGACACCTTTGTCCACCACCTGGGTGTTACTAAAACACGATCCGCCAATTTTTTGAAGGACACCGACCGGTCCCAGCAAGGCTTCAAAAACTTCTGCCAAATGCTTGTGCAAAATGAAGTAATTGTCCTGTAGCTAAGTTCATGGTCTTGCGTGAAAGCTTAGACGATTTTGTACAAGAAAATCGGTGGTCGGAATCAGTCCGGACATATTTCGAGTGGATAGGTATGGGTCAGTAAAATCCTATTTTTTTTCAACTATTTGGATGAGTAACACTAAAAATTGGCGGTCAGCCAGAGGTTTACGGTAAAATTTATATTTTTCACAAAATTCAAACAAATTATAA
Organism: Brachionus calyciflorus; assembly: GCA_002922825.1. Classification (NCBI taxonomy): domain Eukaryota; kingdom Metazoa; phylum Rotifera; class Eurotatoria; order Ploima; family Brachionidae; genus Brachionus; species Brachionus calyciflorus. The sequence continues at coordinate 112,470 of NTPY01001021.1, forward strand.
AATTCAAGTTAAAGATTTAAAAAGCTTAATAAGTGTTAAAGACGTTGTTTGTTGCTGAAGCTAAAAATTGCGCACTTTACCCGCTATTAAAAAATTTGGTCTTATATATTTTCGAAACTAATTTTTCAAAAAAATAGCGATAAATTGATTTTATTTATTCAAATCAAAGTAGACAAAGCGAAGGGTTATTTCACATATTGCCTTTTATAATGCTATTTTTTTAATGTTATTTTGTTCACAAAAATTTGTTCTGTTTTTTAATTTTTTTAGATAAATTAGTTTCGAAAATAAATTTTTTTCTCTCCAAAAATTTTTTAAAAATTAGTCACGTTCAGTTTTTAGATTTGGTAAGTTGTATTTTGAGTTCAGCTTTTTAAAAAATTTTGTTTTTTTGTTAAATTTGGGATTTAAATTTGTACCTAATTCTTTTGTTAATAATTTTGATGTAATGAGTTCTCTTTTATGTAATTTAGATAATTCTCTTCTTGAATTTAATTGTAAACTCTTTTTTATGTATAAAAATTTCTTAAAAGAAACTCTTTCAGTTGATTTAGAAGATGATCATACTTTGTTAAATATTGAATCTAACGATTCTTTTATTTCGAGTGGTCTCAGTCCAACTTTTTTAGTAGAAGAATTTTGTGAAAGACCCTAATTTTAAAAAGAAAAATGAAAAAAATATTCCTTTAATGAAAGAGAGTATTAAACTTAAATTTGAAATTTTAGAAAAGTGCGCCAATTTAATTATTAAGTATTTTGAAAGTAATTTAGAAAAAGAAAAAATTTTTACCTTAAAAAAGTTTCTAAAAGAAAAACCTTTTAAAATACTTCAATGTGATAAAAATGTAGGAACTATTTTAATTGAAAACTAACTATTTTTGTATTTAATTTTAATTTTTTGAATAGCAAATGAAAATTTTAACGATAAAAATACTTATAAAAAATTATATTTGAATCCGCTCTTAGGCTCTCTTTAAAACATACACCCCTAATTTTTAATTAATAACACGAATTTGAGGTCGGTTTCTTAAAATAACTGCATGCTGACTAGTTGAATGAACATGTTAGTTTCTCTATGGTATTTAAGGAATTGAATAATTTTTTAGATAAAATCAGAGTAAATTTTAAGAAAGAAGGCATATTTTACTTAATAAAAATATCATTTGGTAACTGAATTTTTTAAAATAAAGCAATTTTTATTCAATTTACCTGTTCCTATTAAAATTATTATAACCACATTATTTTTTCATCTCAAAACTAAGTAGAAAATAAAAATTAAAGTTTTATTTTCGTCGATAAATATCAAACTACCAACTTGAGAAAAAAGAGAAGAGATAATTTTCTTACGAAAATAAAACTTTTATGACCTATAAAAAATTAAAAAAGTCTGATGGGTCAATTTTTGGGTTAATTTTAAAAAAAAGCCGTTGAAATTGCTTTTTTATCAATTTTACTGTTAGAATTGATTCTAAATATAGTTAAATATTCAAAGTATGTTCCCACTCAATTCTATTTCTAATGTTACATCAAAGAATATCGACTAAACATTCGTGTCACATAAAATTACTAATGTTTAGCTAATGAAGACTTAACATCAGAGGGGTTTTAGTGCAAGTTAATTGATTAACATTAAACTTTTTTATTATTGCACTTAAGTGAATTTTCAGCTAAATTTTTATTTTTTTCCCGTCTGCGAGGCCACTGTTTCAAAATTTCAATAAATTATGTTAATAAATGCTTAAGAATTTCTCTTGCTTAATAAAACTCTTAAGCAATGCTTAAGAGGCGTCTTAAGACGTTATTTATTTTCCGACATCAGGATGTATTCCCACTCCCTTTTCAGTACAAAACCATAATAACAAACCTCTTTTATCCGACAAATAGTGGTCGGATTAATTTCAATTATCCGACAAAATTTTTTTTTCAGTAATAGTTAACAC
>NTPY01001021.1:127221-165094 GCA_002922825.1 Brachionus calyciflorus
TCTTTAATATATTACATTGATGTAACTTTAGAGAAATTTCTTTTCTTTCATCAATGTGTCATTAACTTTATAGAGAATTCTACATAATGTCACGATTGTATTTTTCGTTTACATTACGTCAATTTTTTAGTAGACTGGGTCATAGATCTGAGAAAAGACAAGACATGAATTTTCTTTTCTCAAGTCTATCAATTTTGTTTAAAATTGAGTAATAAATAAATTTCCAACGAAACAAATACTGTGATACCCTGTACTGCAAAGTATTGCGTTACAATCCGAAATTCCGAATTCAAATGCTGCTTGAAACACGCAAAAATGAATTTTTTTGGTTAGATAAATGCGACATTTAAAGTGGAATTTGAAAAATATTTGTAATTAAAAACTGAAATTTTTAAATTTAAATACAAAAATTAATTTTTCTTTTAATACCATAAACCTACTCTTAGAATTAAGGTTGAATTTTGGGTTAACTCTATATGGAAAACTTTCCATCAATACCATGTAATAACAATTTTTTTTGAAGAGATGTCGATTTGAACCTTTTTTCCAATAGTAAAGCCAAACATTGGACTTTTTTCTAATATTAATTTAAGTTTTATTCAACTTTTAATAAAAAAAATTGGAGAATTAACTTTAAAAAGATCTAATCTAAAACTTTGACTTTAAATAAAATCATCACTTAGAAGTCATTTTTTTTTAAATTTTTGTTATTAAAACTCGAAATTTCTAAAAAAAAAAATTTTTCAATTTTTTCCCAATTTTTGTCATGTTTGATGCCGCTTAAATTATTAAAATTTCAGTTTAAAATGTCGCATTTATGTTTCTTAAAAAAAAAAACATTTTTACGTGTTTAATGCTTATGACTAAACTCTAAATATCGAATTTAAATACCGCGTTTCTTTGCAAGTTAATAGGTTAAATTGAACCAGATTGCAATGTTTAGCAGAATTATTTTATTATTTTTCGTTCAAATTTTCACGCATTTAATTTTTTAATTGTTCAATTTGTAATATTTTTTCTAGATTCAACAAAACAGAAAATTTTATTCCAGAAGTGACTGTATGTTAAGTGATTTAAAATGAATTCAGTTGCCATTAAAATGGCGGGAGTCTGGCATATTATGTGAGCAGCTGGTCACGCAATTTGTGAACATATGATGTACCACCGGCTATGTGACTAACAATTGTTAAAATGAAAAATGGATTTTATTTTTTATTTGGGTGAAACTTTTTTGTGGCAGAAGTGGGGACTTAAACCCGGACCCTTGAATCAACTAGGATCGCTAATTAATTCAAAATTCCAGATCGTCCATCCAACGACTCGAAATTGATTTTAAGAATAAATCAAATTTTTCAAATTTATTTAAACTAAGGTAAAATAATCAAAATAATAAATAAATTCGTTCAATAGAATTTGTCTATTAGTTTGAAATAAAAGGAAAAAAATTAAGCATTTATTATTTTTAAGAATTATTTGTTAACACAAAATACAAACATTTTTTGAGTGATCTCTTTTGTTTTTGAAACTTCTAAAATTATTTGATAAAAAGACTAGTTATGTAAAAATTTCCTACCTTATGAAAAAAAAATAAATAAAACTGAGTTAATTATTAATTATCTTTGATACGACTCAATTTTTACTTAAAAGAAATACGAATATATAAATTAACTGATACCGAAATTAAACAAATAATCAGACAATCAATCAAATTGCTAAAAAATATTTTCTCAACTCAAGTTTTGTCAAATTATTGTTTTCTTAACAACAACAACTACAAAAAAAATTCTTTTTCAAATATTAAAATGCGCTTTTTATTGTTTTCTTCCTTTTGTGATGTGTGTTGTTTTTCTCGACTATAAATAACTCAAAATTTAATGTTCAGAATAAGAACACAAAAAATATTTAATTATATAAAATGTCCAAATACATTAATAAAATTAAAAAAATATTAAAATTAAACCAATCAAAATTGTCCAAATCAAGTAGTACTTCATTAAAGAAAAGATCGAGTATTAATATCCAACTGATAAACACTTTTGCCAAACCAGTCAAGCTCGGTCATTTTTCTCATTCAAAAATCACCTCTAATAATTCTTCATACACAAAACTCAAAAATGCATCAGAAGAATCATCATATGAATTAGAATCGTCAATGAACTCGTCCAATGTAACCGGAATTTTAGAAATGGATTCAATACTTGATGTTAATGCTAACCATGAACAACTTATTCTTCCAAATGCTTTTGGTAATCCAATTTATGAATCACTTACAGATATTAATTATATCTAATTAAAGATAATTTGTATTTTAATTTTATTAATTTTTATATATTATGTAATTCCGTATATTTTATAAATAAAACTATTTTTTATCATTAATTTTTTAAATCTTTAATCACCTAAATCAATATTTAATATATTAAATTTTTTATTGTAATGAATTCATTGAACTTTACAAAACCGGTTATGGACCGGTCTTACTATCAAAGGTATACTGTAGGAACATTTCTCAAAAAATTGTAAGAGATAAAGGAGTATTTTTATTAAAGGATATACCCTAATCTTAGAGAAAGTATAACTATATTACGCTAATTTTACCATGTTAACTAAAGTGCTCCAATTCATTGTCTATAGTCGTATTAATAAATTTCACGTACTTCTGAGTTGACCTATTTCAAGGATTTTTAATTTTTTTAAATTAAGACTAATTGGGTTTATTAAATGTGACACCAAAAGATATCCTAAGGACAATACTCGACCCTAAAAATAAGATTTAACGTGACTTTCCGTGTTTTAGAAAATTTTTTGTTTAAAAAATATTTTTTGGACAAATAGAATATTTCAAAGTATTAAAATTTTAATTTAATAGTAAAATATCACTTTTTTGATTCTATTTTCTAATTACATCTCATTAATTTTCTAAAAATCACAAAAGTAAAAACATATTTCAAAATGATTGTCTAATATTTTTGAAATTAGCTAAAAAATAAAAATTAATTTTCTATTGTTCTATAAAAAAAAGAGGCCTAGAACACCCGGTATTCCCAAGCGGTCACCCATCCAAGTACTAACCGGGCTCGACGTTGCTTAACTTCGGTGATCGGACGAGAACCGGTGCATTCAACGTGATATGGTCCTAGGCATTTATTTACTCTTTTATTTTTCTATTTAAATTTAAATAAAATGAGCTTTTAATTAGAGTAAAAAATGCACTGGCCGGGAATCGAACCCGGGCCGCCCGCGTGGCAGGCGAGCATTCTACCACTGAACCACCAGTGCTTCTATTTTAAAAAAAGCTCTAACTCAAATTATTATTTGTACACTGTTCTTAGTAATCGTTTTTATATAAAATGATTTTAAAAAAAAATTTTGAGTTTTATAAAACTTATTTTTTTTTTAAATCAAAATTCTCAAAATTTCTTGAGTCTATAGACTCAAGAACCTCTAATTATTTCCAGAATAAATTCCACTTAAAATATTAAAAATATTAAATTTTATTTATAAATTGTATTACACTATATTTTCTTTATTTAATAAGAATTCGCAAGATTTTTTTCCTATTTAACATTTTCAAAATTTTTTAATTGCGTAATTTAATTTTTTTACAATTCATTTTCATGTTAAATTTTGAAATGTAATTACGCAATTTTAAAAAAAAAATTAAAATAGAAAAAAAATCTTGCCAATTATACTTACACTCACATCAACTACCGAAAACTACTTTAACACTTAAGTGACGATTTACTGGGTTTGATAGCTAATTTAAAAGAAAATCTTTGTAAATTTGACAGCTTTTAAAGTCTAATAGTTAGAATGCTTACTCTAAAATCCCTTAAATTTCAATGAAAAAATAAACTGAACTTTTTAAATGAACTTTGCGAATTTAATAAAAACAAGCGTTTATGACTTGAAGAACTTTAGTTTTCACATTGTTGCGGCTAAATGACGCGAAAAAATTTTTAAACCGATCTTTAATACACTGTAAATTTTTTAAGTAACAAGATCGCAACATTAAATGTATTTTCAGCGATGACAACATTTTTGATACCTCTTATGTAAAAATTTTGTAACATCAAAATGTCTCAAATTCTATACTTCAAAAGTAAAGAAAAAGTCCTTTAATTCATACCTCTTTTGTAAGAATTTTCTAACATAATAATGCAATTCAAAATGTATCTTATTTATCGTAAGGTCAAGGAGTTTTAACTTTTTGACAAATTTATGAAGGTAAAGGTCGTTCAAGATTAAAATTAAGTTTTTGATATTATAAGGCTTGATTATTGGAAAGGGTCAAGTTTAAATTAATTTAAAAAAATTTCATTTTTTTCCAAAAAACTTTATTCAAAATTATTAATCAGAAATAAATAAATAAAAAGGTTAAAAAAAATAATTAAAATAAAAAACAAATCAAAAATTTTAAAAAAAATTGACAATCGATTTAAAAAATTTTTTTTCAAATTTGAAGCGCTTTGTGAATTTAAATTCTTTCGATTGTTCTGAATTGAATTTTCTTTGTTGCCCTTAAAAATAAAAAGATAAATTTATTATTTGTTTTTAAAAATCAAATTATTTTTATAATTTTCGAAATTTTTAAAATAAAACAAATTTTTTATTTTGCAAGGCTTTTTATACTAAGATTTGAAAGAGATTCTGAAAAATTATTTTTCGTTATTTTTTTATCACCTTTAAAGTAATAAAAAAGAAACATATTACTTAAACGTATTTTTTCTGAGACATCTTTTTATTTCAAATCAAAATGTATCACTTTTCGTAGATTAAATGTATTAAAAATTGGTCATTTCATTGAAAATAATACATTTAAAATACATTTATGTATTTTGAACAAAAAACTATAACATTTCTGTAACATTTTAGGTTACAAAATACATTTTTTATTTACAGTGTAGTGTGTGCAATGTAAACTTTTTATGTATAAAATTTGGAGCTTTTAACTATGCATAGTTAAACTTTCTGCAACTTTTATACATGAATAAAAGTTTACATTTGGTTTTTAGATGTCAAATGTTTACAACTTAGATCTTTATATATAATGTTTATTTTGACATACATCTAATAAACATACATATTAGTTAATGTCTTGTTCAAATCTCTAATAATTTCCTGCACATGTGCAGGAAATTATTTTGTTTCTTTTTCTTGGTATTCTTTATCAAATAGCATTAATGACCTGAATTAATTTAAGTTTTAAAAATTTTAACCAATCAAAAAAGTCATAAAACTTGATATTTAAATTCGGTCTGGGTTACTTTTGTTACACCACGAAAATTTTAAACGTAACAAATTTATCTTTTGTTTTAGTCCAAAAATATTACGAAAATATCAATCGTAACAAAAGTATATTTTATTGATTAAATATTTTGTAATATTTTTAATTAATTAAAGAACAATAAATCTCTAAAAAAATATTTTTTTAATAGTTTATTCATCATATTCTGAACTAGAATTTTCACTCTCAGTTTCATCACTTGATTCCTCATCTAAATCTATGTCTTTTAATTTTTTTTCAAGCTTGAAAAAGTCTAAAATTTGAATGGTATACTTAACAAATGTATCGATAGTAATTTCATTGTCAAGCAGCATTTTTTTCTGGTTCAGCAAAAGAGCGTCGTTTATTATATAAAGCTTCTTTCGTGGCACATTGTTAAATCATACGATCCTTCAAAATACGTACCAACAAAATAATCCATAAATTTTTCAGTATTAGGAATATATTTCAATATTAGGCCGAGTTGAGAGAACCTTCTCAAAAAAGTCATTGACATGTTCAAGAGGAATAAGGGCTAAACTGCATAACATTTGAAACCATTTGGTCATATTTTCGTCATTTTGATAAGCGTTTTTTAATCCAAGACTGCTTATTTTTTTCATAAGAGACTGAACAAAATGAAACAAACAGCCTTTGGACTCGATTCCGATAAAATTTGCCTTAAATGAATTTATCACCGCTAATTCAAAATCAGTCATTATGTATTTTGGTTGGAGAACTAAGTTTAAGGACCTTGCTTCCGATTTTAACGCTTATTTTCTGAATTCTGAATTTTTTCTTGTTCGGCAATATAAATTTTACCAGCACTCAAACTTGGCTCTGATTCGCAGCGAATTTTAACGCTTGTTTTAAATTTAATGCTAGTCTGTTCAATTTCAGTAAACAATTTGTGGAACAGCACAAATTCATGGTCTGTAAACCGTTCGATTTTTTCACCATTTAAGGTAACTGAACCAGAACAACCTTTGACTTTGCAGAGCCAATTGATGCTCTTTTTATTAATTCTTTGACGCTTGAATAAATAACCGTTTAAACACAAATCGTGAGCATCGTGATTTGGATTTTCTTTCTTTTTAATTGTTTTTTATTTTCAAAAAAATTCGAAAATAAATAATTTGTTTGTTACAAAATGTAATAAAATACATGTGTAACAAAATTATTTTTTGAAAATTGCATGTTTTTTTCAAATATTACAATTCGTAATAAATTTATCTTTTAAACTAGTGTAACAAATTTATCGTGACAAAAGAAACCGGGACGTTTAAATTCAACATATATCTACAATTTTATGTTTTAAAATTTTTTATCAAAACTAATTAACTAATAAGTTTTATATGTTTTATAAGTTTTAGTTTTAAAAAACTTCACATTAGTAACTTAATTTTCAATTGTAATATTTCTTTCTTTTTATTTAAGAGCTATTGACACTCCCTCGTTAGACTAATTTTTAACTAAAAAAGCTAATCTGTATTTGAACTTAGAGTTCTCTAAAGAATACAGAGATAAACTTGGTCAATTTTAAGTTCTTAATTTAGATAAAATCGAACACAGTCGAACCTCGTTAATCCGGCTCGATTGGTGGAGTGTTTTTATGTCGGTTTAACGGAAATGCCGAATTATCGAGTTAAAATTATATTGTACTAAATGTAACTGGGAATTAAAAATCATGCCGAAAAACGAGGTTTCCGGATTAGCGAGGGCCGGATTAACGAGGTTCGACTGTACTCAGAATTAAAAAAAAAGTATTTTGCTGCAACATCTCTAAATTACTAGAATCTATAACTCGAATCAAAGCATAGTTAAATTTATTTTTTTTATTCTTCTAATTGAAGAAATAGTTAAATAACTACTTTTTTATTCTATGTTCGATTTTTACAATCCTTCTTTTAAATAAAAACGGTGAATTTCAAAATTTGTTTATCTAGAAAAAGCATTTCTGTTCCAAAAAAATTAGTTAGTGGAGGTTCTATAGTGCATCCATTTTATAAACTTATTTTAAGTTCATTTTTAAAGATTTCTAAAGTAAGATTAATAATGTTAAACGCAAAATATCTTTTCAAATAGACGTTCTTTGAATTTTACTTCATATTTCAATGAAGTGCAAATCAACTCAATAAAACACTATAACAAGGCGATTTAATTTTAAAAAAAGGATCAAGTCTATAATGTGCACATCGGTCAGACTTTGAGTCTGAGTCTCATTTTGAAAAATTTAAGACTTGGACTCAAGTCCTTAACGTAGAACCGTAAAATGAGTCATTAGGGACTCGAATCTCTTATAAAACCAAAATTTCAAAAAAAATGCCAGCTAAATGTATTTTAAGAATTTTCGTTTTAAATACAAAAAAAAATAAAATAATAGAGAAAAAATTTGAATTGTTGGATTTTGCAAAAATTGAATCGCAAAAATTGGTAAGGTGTAATATCGCGGTATCAAATTTGAACAAAAAAATTAAGAAACTGAATAACGTTCCGTTACTCGCATATATAGCTCTGCTTCTCTATCTTATTTTTTAATATTTAGCAGCTTTTTGAAATCTAAAACACGTAAAGCATAATATTTTTTGCGAGGAACGAGCGGTGCCGGACGAGCATTTTAAGCAAAGGCACACGTGAATAAAAAACAAATACTGAATAGTTATTAAAAAAATTCTGGACGTAAATCGTCAATAGACTATACACGTGCTATTATTTTTTTCAATGTATTTTTTCTAAAAATATATAAAAAAAAAATTTACTTTACTTTGTTTCTTTTAGTAAATTCGAAAATATTCACCAATTAATATATTCATATTGATACTAATTAAATCAAATACAATGATGACATTTTTTTATTGAGAAAAAAAATGTTATTATCAATCTAATTAAAATCTTTATACAAAATTGATACAGTCAAAACTGATAAAACCAGAAAAAAATATAGCCCCCAAAAATAAATTACCGTAATACCTTGCAAACAAATGCATGCAATGCAAATCAAAATTTTAAGAATAAATTCGCCAAAAAAAGCTATTTTTAAAGCGATTGGTAAAAGGTAAAAATAATCAAAATATTGTTTAATGCTAATAATTAGGTTCTCTATTAGAATATATGGTAAAATATTAAAAATTCTTTTATTTTGGGGCGCATTTATTGTTGAAATTTTAGGTTTTATTTCAATGCGTTCCTATACAAGGTATTACGGTAAGATATGGGAGGCAGAGCCTTTTATATTGCGAGTAACGAAGCGTTAATTTGATTCGGAAATTCAAAATATAGGGATATAGCATTTTTTTTTGAATAATAAAAAAAATTTTCGAAAAAAGGAAGGCATGGCCCTAACAGTATTGAAGGCATGGCCCTATCATTATTGAAGGCATGGCCCTAACAGTATTGAAGGCATGGCCCTAACAGTATTGAAGGCATGGCCCTAACAGTATTGAATTCATGGCCCTATCATTATTGAAGGCATGGCCCTCTAAACGTATAGTTTTTTTTTCAGCATTTCAGTTTCCTTTAATCTTTACGACGGAAAATTCCAAAATTAAAATACATATAAGCCAATTAAATTTATTTTTTCGGTTTAAAAAAAGAAATGTTTTTTTTTTATTATTATCTAATTAGAGGTGATAATTAATTTTTTTTATGCTTGTTAGTTAATAAATAAAACTATTGTTTTTCATAAACAATAAACAATCAATTAAATTAAAAAAAGTTCTGAATATTGTTTTTATGTTGCGAACCAATAGATTCTTGTACTTTTTAATCCAATAGAAATTGAGCGCTTGAATAAAGGCTCAAAATCGTTCGGTCTTGTATTCTCACGTCTGCTTATTAGCTTCGTCACTTCGTTCCTCGCAATTAGTCTCTTACAACAGAATTAAATAAATTTCTTTTCTTTGTTCAAATATTAAATTTCAAATTATCATGTAGTTAATTAATTAATTTTATTGAATCATCAGATTCGCTAATTATTTCAAAATTCCTCTAGTACTTGTTTCTTAATTTAAATAATTTTTAACATGTAGTTTAATAAACCAGATTTTTTCCGGCAAAAAGAATATAATTTCAATTTTATTAGCTTAGAAAAATTTATTTTTAAAAAAATTTTTTAATTTTTGTAAAGGTGATAAATATTTTTGAAGTTGCATTCAAAAAAAAAACCTGAATATTATGCATCAAAATTGAAAAGGTAAAAAATAGCTAATTTAAAAAAGCAAATTCAAATTAGCAATCATATACATTAAAATAGCAAAGAAATAAAAAAAAAGAAAAAAATTAATTCCATTAAATACAAACAATTACTGTAAACCTTTGACCAGTACTCTAAGAATAATACCGTAATTTGGTATTTATTCTATATGGAATAATTCCCATCGTTACCATGTTGAAAAATTATATCAGAACTTCTGATATAATTTTTCGGATGGTGGGGATAAAGAATTATTTAGCCTGAGAGGCTTGCATATAGAGAGAGTTACGGATAAGAAACCGAAGACGTTGGAAAAGGTTCTTAGATTTAATAGATGAACTCGAAAATTATTTAAAAAAAATATTTTTTTTGTTTTGACTAATTAAAATCAAAGAAAATAAACTAACCGAGTCATTTTTGACATTTTAGAGATATAATGTAATTAGCCTATAATGTAATTTTTTTTAAATTAAACAGATAAGGGTTAACTACAATGAATCGAAACAAAAAAAAGAAGTCGGTACTATTTTATTAGTTTTATAAACTTTTTTTTTGAGTTTTCCAAAAGAAAGGAATTTTCAAATAAAAAAATAACGTCTCGTTACTCGTAATATAAAGCTCTGCTTTCTCTTATCTTATAGATACTTTTAAGGGATAAAACTTTAAAAAAAATTTTCTTATTTGTCTGTGTGTTTTACCATGATTGAGTAAAATTTTCCCAATTGTTTCTCATTATATGGGGAAAAAAGCATTTTTTCAAAATTAGGCAAAATGTCCATCTAATCAACCAATGCATGCCTCTTAAATTTAGATATCTAGCTCGAATTAAATTAGATAGTAATCAGTTATTTATTTATGTATTATTAAAATATAATAAACGTTATTTTTCTCAAGAAAAAAAATGCTGGCTTAATTTGCATTTATATCTTTTTTTTCTTTATTATTAACAAAAGTTATTGAAAATTTAACTATAACTTCTTAAAAAACGAAATGACGACAAAGAATAGTGAGAAAGATTGTTTAGAAGTTTTTCCAAAAAGTACGTGAATTTCTTCATTTTTAATCATCATTTTTAACATTTGTAAATTTGAATTTAATAAATAATTTAATCAAATTTCAGGGTTATTTTTTTAAATAAAAATTATGTATAATTGAATTTTTTATTTTGCACATGGCAGGGATTTTGAATCTGAAGCTTTTAAAATTTTTCAAAATTCCATATTTCTTCTTAGTTTGAACATTTTGTATTTTTAATCTGTTAGTGAACTGAAGTTTTTTTCAATTTGCTCGATTAGCTCAATTCCAAAATTTCAAATTTTAATAAATTTAAAAAATAAAATTTTTTTAAAATTCATGTACTCCATAGTTTTATATTGAAATAAGTTTGTATTGTTGTTTTGAATTGAGCGAATCGAGCGAATTGATCAAAAACTTCAGTTAACCTAATCTGTTAAAAAATTCAAAATAATCTTAAATGAACCTATTCGAGTCTGAATTTTCGAAAAAGATAACTCATTTAGTTATTTGTTTATTTATTTATTTCAAGTATTTTAGTTTTGATTACAAAAAATTTTCGATTTAGTATTTTCTAGCAAATAATTTTTACGTTATTTTTCCATATATATGGCATGTTTTCTTAAAAAGGGAACATTTATAGGGGATGAAAAAAATATTGAAAAAATTTTTTTAACCGCTATTTTTAGCTTTTTAAACATAATTCAAATTGTGGTTTCAATTTTTTTATCCCCTATAAATGTTCCCTTTTTTAGAAAACTTGCCATATATATATATATATATATATATATATATATATATATATTTCATCTCTCAGTTTTCAATCCTTACAACTTTAATAGTTCAATCGATTGCACTCATACCATAATATGCCAATGTCGATTCAAACGTTTCTTTGGTTATGAAAGGCACAACCAAATGAGTTCTGTTCAATAATTTGACTAAAGCTTTCATTTTTTTGTTGATACTGTGATTGGATTTATATTGAATATATTCTTGTGAGTGGACTGACTTTTCGGAGAAAGAGGTTTAACAATTTTTTTATCAACTGATTTGCTTATTTTGGAGCTTGAAAATGTGTTGGATAATGTCGAAAGACTCTTGAAACTCTCTTTTGAAAAATTTGGACCCATTCTTGTTTGCTCGTCTTCTTCATTAATTATCTTTAAACAGTTTTGGCATTTTTCGATAAACCATTGCATCTTATCGTCATCATCTGTAATAATGAGAGCCTTCGTTTCGTCTATTTTAGGTATGTGACATTTCTGATGAAATAATTTTGAGCATTTTTTACATTCAATTAATTTGTTGTTCAACTCTTGATTTAATTGCTTGCAAAAAAAGCAACTAAAATCTAACATTTCTACGTCAAACAAGTCATTGATATTATATGATTTCTCAGAATTAGAACAAAGACTATAAGATGAATTCGACGAAGACTGGTCTGCGCTATCAATTTTATGTTTAATAGTAGCTATTTGTTTGCTTTTTTGAACTGGAGAATTTGGTTTTGGAGTTTGATTAGTTCCTTTAATCTTTTTATTAGGTAAATCACAAAAGTTTGATATTGAATAATTTTCATGGGACCGCTTCAAAGCATTTTCAGTATTGTTAGGCTTTACTTGAACAAATTCTTTGTTAATTGTTTCCCATAAATTTTCTAGTTGTTTCACGTTGTCATCGTTTTTTAGTTGAATAATATTTATTAATTTTTTAACCACTTGTTCATATGATTCCATAGTAAACAATTATTTATACTTATCTAAAAAATAAATTAACTAAAAAATTATGAAAATCACAGTCAGCTGATATATTTATAATATTTTTAGGCGGAGTTAAGTTGGGGGAAAATTTGTAAGGGGGTTTTAGTAAAAATGTATATATTTTAAATTGTTGGTTGGGATGAAACTAGCTTTGAGAGTATTTGCAATTAATTTTTTTAGTTTATATTATAATAAATTATTTCAAATATTTAAATTGCAGTTTGTTCAAATAATTTGAAAAAGGCGAGAGAATATAATTATGAGCTAAAAAAATTTATTAGATACAAATGGGGAAGGGGGGGGGGGCGATTGAGTGAGCTTGAAAGAAAAATTCAATCAAAATTGATTGTCAACAAATCACATGGATAATCACGATGATTGTCTCTATAGAATCAAATGATTGAGCTCTTCTCCCTATCGCTCTTTTTTTCCCTCTCTCTTTTTTCTCTGATAATATAAAATTAATATAATATATTTTTTGATTAACTGAGTAACTCTCAAAATATAGTCCTATAGTAAAAAAAACACTTGTGTCTTAAATATGAAAAAATATTCAGATAGAAAATTTTATTTTTTTTATTTTTCCAAAAATAAAGAAATGTTTTCTACTATTTATACAATAATTTAAAGCTAAATAGATCGAACGTCATTAAGGACCCAGACTACCATCTCTCTTATACACGCTAGTGAGAGTTCACGTTTTCAATGTTAATAGACTAATATAGTGTTTTTCTCCAACCAATTAAAATTTTCATAAATGGTCTAATTACCCCTAGTGATTTGAGTCTTATAAAAATTAGGTCTTGAAGGCTTAAGTGCTCTAGTCTATTAAAAGCTTAAACTGATCACTGCTCTTTTTTATATGCCAACTCAACAACAACATCAAATTATAATAAAAATGATTTAATTAAGCTTTTTTCTATATTGTTATTATTAAAATAAAGTAATTATTTTATTATGAAAAAAATCAACCAATTTTAATTAAAAATAAAACATGATTTTAATTTTTAATTACCAAAATAATGGTGTTTATACATTTATTACTAAATAGAAAAAAACCATGAATAATATCAGAACCAAAACAGATACTAATACATTGTAAATATTTTATACGAAATAAATTACGCATAAATTTGTTTTTTCTAGTTTTGCTTTGTTACGGTTAGTTCGGACTGACGGTTAACTCGGACTTTCAAGTCCCGACATGGTCGAGTTAACCGTGAATCACTATGTGAATTAATGATTGTTTTTTAGCCTTTTGCCTTTAAATATTCTTGAAAGTAAAAGGCTTAAAACAATTATTTGGAAGAATTTAAAATTTCAAGTAAAAATCAGATAAGTTAATAAGTTTGTACCACAGTTGAAAATGCTTGTTTAAACCTTGGTCAAACGGTCAGGTAAAAGTGAAAAAAAGCGTATTTTACGATTTCCCACTTATAAGCGTAAGATTTCCTATATAGTCGAACCTCGTTAATCCGGCTCGATTGGTGGAGTGTTTTTATGTCGGTTTAACGGAAATGCCGGATTATCGAGTTAAAATTATATTGTACTAAATGTAACTGGGAATTAAAAATCATGCCGAAAAAACGAGGTTTCCGGATTAGCGAAAGTCGGATTAACGAGGTTCGACTGTATTCCTATTGGCAAATTTTACATTTTTTACGCATTTATGAGTGAATTTTCACGCATAAAAATAGCATTAAAAATTTACTAAATAAAAAAAAAAAGTAAAAATTCATTTATTGCTTGGTTCAAAAATGACCCATTTTGGCCGACAACGTTTTTTTTTATCTATTTTGGACGGATAATTGTTAAAAATTTTAATTTTATCATATTTGTTTTTATTGGATAATAAGAATATCCACTCAAAAGATTTAAAAGAATAATTTCAAATTATGTACAAAAACTAAGATGAACATAGCCTTAATGATCTTGTGAAACAGCATCAATAAAAAAATTAGCATTGAAAGATTAAATTGTTAACAACGATTCACACTTAACTCGTACTTTCTTAGATCATTTGTTGGAAAGCCTCTCCCTTCAATGATAAAAATTACGGTTAACTCGTACTTCACCGTAATAAATATGCATTTATTTTGGAAAATTTTCACACTTATCCCATACTTTTATATCAATTCTAATCTTTTAATTGAAAATTGATTGATTTTTTTCAAACAATATTTAAACAAGCATTCAAACAATATTCGTTTTGAATACATTCAATTTTTATCGAAAAACCAAGCCTTTTAAAAAAAATTTTTTTGGTCATTTAGAAGAAATGGAAAAAAATCTTGAGATTACTCCCAAAATAATAAAGAAGCTGACCAATTATTCTCAGAAAAACTTTTTTCGCTTATTATTTTATCTAAATTCCGAATTCCAAATTACTAAAATACTTTATTTAAATGGTATAGTCGAAACTCGTTAATCCTGCTTTCGCTAATCCGGAAACCTCGTTTTTTCGGCATGATTTTTAATTTCCATTTACATTTAGTACAATATAATTCGATAATCCGTTAAACCGACATAAAAACACTCCACCAATCGAACCGGATTAACGAAGTTCGACTGTATATAAATTATATACCATTTAATTAAGTATTAAAATAAAGTACAAAAACATTTATTTATTTTGTCTAGTTTTGCTTTGTTACGGTTAGTTCGGACTGACGGTTAACTCGGACTTTCAAGTCCCGACATGGTCGAGTTAACCGTGAATCACTATGTGAATTAATGATTGTTTTTTAAAAAACCGAAAACGTTCTTTTGCCAAATTAAAGTTTTTTTTCATTGATCATTGATTTTTTTTCAACTTTTCTAAGATAAAAAAATGTGATGAAAAACATGGTGTAGTTTGTTTTAGGAAAAAATAAATATTTAAAAAATGCGAATTTATGGTGCATTGGCCTTTACAACACAATCAATTTTAAAAATTGCAATTTTGCTTCTAAAATTACTTTTAATGGAAACTGGTTCGTTTGGGACCCTTTTTTTTTATTCTTTAAGTTTTGATAATATAATAAAATAAATTCTCTTTTTAAATATAAATCCAAAAGAAGTTTCACAAAAATTAGAACTAAATAATTTTTTCCGTGAACTAGTTAAAATTCACTTTTTTCTGTTAATAAAAAAATAACTTTTATAATAAAGTTTTACGCTGGATAAAGTGACGTAGAAAACAGATCAATTTTTTAAATAGAAGAAGATTGTTCATCATTTACTTCACTTTGATTGTGAAAATAAAAGGGTTTTAATAAGGTCGTTAGCATGATCAAGAGACGAAAACATAATATCGGTTTCTACAAAGCATTAATTTTAGTTAAAATTTGGGATCAAAGTAAAAGATGATCTATTTTCCTATTTTCCTATTGATCAAATTTCTTATTCAAGCTCGTGGTATCAATTTTTTTAATTCAAAATTGTTAGCTTTTTTATGTTTTTGAAAATTGTGATCTTTTTATTTAATTTTAATTTGGGGTCAATTTTCTAAAATAAGACTTGGTATCTTTTCTCTTGGGAATAAAATTTTGGAATCGAAAAAAATTGGGATCTATTTATAGTGAATCTTCAATTCGAATATATGTTACCTGCCATTCATTTTTTTTTCTTACCCATGTCAAAATCTCCTATGAATCGAGAATGCATTCGAGTACTCCAGGAGAATTCGAAGAGATTTATAAAGAATATCTCCCACATTTCTCACATGAAAAAGTGTAATCAAAAAGAACGAGTAGCAATAAAGAAAATGAAAAGAATTAGACAACACATATTTTTAAAATTATCACTTAATATCAGAAAGGAAAGAATTTCTTTTTAAGTAACTTATATTTTTTGTAATCCCATTATATTAAAATCTTTTTTTTTATGAAAAGCTAGAACTCTAGCCAAGTTTGGAATAATTTTTTTTAAATTATATAAAAATCCTAAAAGTTAATTTCATTTCAATGAAAAAGACAGAAATCTACTTACAGTCATACCCCGCTTATATCACTTTGCATTTAAATCACATTTCAGTTTTTTCACAAATTTTCTCAGAACAGAACATTTAAATTCAATTACACTCATATTTATCTCACTTAACCCACTATCACACTTCATTTAAATCACTCCAGGTTTAAAGAAAAATACATTTACTATAATGCTAAAATGTATTCATTTATTTCACACTCTATTATTAAATAAAAAAATGATTATCAATTATATTAGAACCTATTTTATTATATAACCTTTTCTAATAATTATGAAGATAAAGACGAAACTAAGGTCAAGTTTGATCAAAATTATAAATTAGAATTTAAAAGAATTAATATCAAGCGCTATTTGATATAAGAAAATTTTTTGAGTTTTGCTGAAAGAAAGGGGCTTAACCTTCAAGCAGCTGACCTAGCGGTTATTTTTTTAAATAAATAAAATAAATATTTATGAAACGAGACCTGTGATTGATTTAATAAGACCAAGAATATTTTGATTAATTATTTTAAAATGCTTTGAAAATTTTAAACTAATGAATGTTACCGTAAACTCGCATGTTCGACCCCGGGGTTTAAAATCGTAAATTTGGTTTTTAACCCCGTGTCTAACACGGTTTTTTGACATTTTTACAGAATGCTTTTAAGTCGGTACTAAAACTGAAATTTCTTTTTTTATGCGGTATTAAACATGTAAAAAATACAATTTTTTTTAAAATTTAAAAATAAATTAAATTTTATTCGAAAAATTAATATTTAGATTTAATGCCTGGTTTAAAAATGAAAATTCGATTTTAATACAAAAATTTTACATTTGATTTTTTTAAAATTATATACGAAAACGTTTTTAAAAATGAAAATTATTACAAAAGACTTTGTCAGTTTTAGTACCGACTTAAAAGCATTCTGTAAAAATGTCCAAAAACCGTGTTAAATGCGGGATAAAAAACCACATTTACGATTTTTAACCCCGGGGTTGTTTGGGCGAGTTTACGGTAAGAGTTTTAAAAAATAATTAAAATAGAAAATAATAATATTTTGAGTTCTGAACTTAAAAGATAAATTTAAAAATAAGTTTATTTTAAAAATTATATGATTTTTTGTTTACAAGAATTTTTAATAAAATTCCGATTGTATCACACTTCAGTTATATCACAAATAGTTCATAGAACCGACATGGTGATATAAACGGGGTATGACTGTACTGAGAAATTTGAGAAATTTGAGCTTTTTTAATTATCATTATTTTAAAAAATTAAAATTAAATTAATGCATTATCATTAATTTTTTTTTGAAAAATTAAGCAATAATTATCATTAATGAATGAAACTCAATGACCGAGGTAAAAAATAACATAAATTTGGTTAAATCTTTTGTTTACCAAGACACTTTTGACTTCAGTGTTAACCCGAGGACTATGGAAGTGACCAGTCCTAATTTTGCGAAATTTCCAAAAAAATACTCACAAAAAAAATATCCAAAAAAGATTGAAAGAACTTTTACCATAAATGGTAACATCCTAGGACCTAATCCGTGCTAGATTTTCTTCCGAAATCTTAAATTATGATTTTATTCCAAATTCTTAAATTAGGATTTTATTACCAAATTTAAATTGATGAATTTATTCTAAAATGAAACTATTGCTAAATGATTCCGATATGAATTTATTGCTATGATGATTTTCTTCCCATGTGAAGATTGTGAAAATATATATTAAGACTAATTGGTCTAATTACTTGGACAAACAAAAAAAACTTTGAAATTTATCTGCCGAAACAAGTGCCTATATTAAAATAAAATTGATATAATTTCCTAGACATCCATTGTTACAAAACAGACTACTTAGTGTTAAATGCGCTAAAAACTTGAATATTGACCGGAAAATTCCTATTAATAGGGCTAAAATTTTAATTTTAACTAATAACTTTGTAAAGCTCCAAAAATAATGTTTCAACTTATATTAATCGATAGCAATTTTGCTATTGAATCAAAAAAAAGTTCACATCCAATGGTTGTTTTTTATAACAACATTTATTGGTGGAAAACAACAATAAACACGGTTCGCAAAAATTTAATTTTATATTAAAATCAAAATACAAATGTACAGCTACAATTAAAGTTTTGGGTTCCAATCTAGTTTATTAAAATGGTGTTTATTTTATGACCAATTCTCAGATGCTGGGATTCAATCTAAAATCGAACTTTAACAATTAAAAAAAGAGGCAATTTAATAAATTTATTTTAATTTTAAAAAATAATTCCTCAAATTTTAAAAGGTCGTTAAAAATCCATTTAATAATATCCGACAATGTTATAATACGGCCCAAGCAAATCTTTTAAGAAAAGATTTTCTGATGAGACTGTTTTTAATTTGGAGATAAATTCGACTTTGAATAAAATCATTTAGTAAGAGTTTCATCTTAGAAATAAAATCCTTATTTAATTATTTCCTTGGGAATAATTTCATCACAATAAATTCACTTAGTAATAGTTTACATTATACCTTAAAAAAGTTACAATTTTACTTTAGTTTCATCTTATTGGTTTAAGTACTTTAGGCACTTTATTAAGCAAGCTACTTTATTGTGGTCTTTTGAAAAATTTTGATAGCTCCACTATAAAGGGACTTTTTATTCAAAAAACCACTCAAAATATTTACAGTGCTGAACAAAAGAAGCATTTTTTCAACAAAAATTTTTTTTAACATGTATATGCATCGAAAAATCCTTTTTTAATTTCTATTGAAATTATATTTTAAAACGTATTGCTTTTTTCTATAAAATTTTAAAAGTTAAATTAGATTAGATTAATAAACAGATACATTTGAATATAAATTGAAACTAAATTTCTTTTCTATTTTCCTTAATAAAAAACCACATGGTATTTTTTTTCTAAAATTTTATTTAGAATTATTTGACATGGAAAGTATAAAGAATTTTGCCTTTAAATCGTCGACGGCAAGCTTGACAGAACGCAACATTTTATTCGAACAAGTTTTCCAAGCGTTAGACAATCGAACAAATCATGAAATACCAGAACAAGCTTATAAACTTTTAGCTAAAATGAACTATTACTTATTCCCAATTTATATTGACAAGCAATCAAAGGAAAATCTTATCACCTTAAATGATTATCTTATTGAAATAAATGTAGAACAATCTTTGAAAGTTATTATAACTAGCCTTGAATTGCATTCAAAAACATTAGCTGGAAATAAACCATGCCGTAGCATGGCCAATTTAAGCTTATATGGTCAAGATTTATTAAATGGTTTGATAAAAAGTCTTGAAAAACATAAAAAAAGCTTGCTTGAAACAGTCAATGATGATTTGCTTAAATTAATTCAAGCATATTCAAATTTCACATTTTCTGAATGTTCCTTACAAAATGAGAGTATCATAAACTTGGGCTATAAAAAATTGAAATCGATATTGACTAAAATGCCACAACTAGTGTCAATATTTCAAAATGCACTTGTTTCAAACACGGAATGTGCAAATAATAAATTTGCATTATTTGGCTTTTTTCTACGTTTTTATGCAGAAACAAATAATAGTTCATTTTCAGAACTAAAATCTATTGTTATGAAACAATATATTGATAATTTGATTGGTTCAAGAGTTAAATTAGCTGATTGGGTTGTAAAATCAAGCAATTTTTGGTTAAAATATGTTACTAGAGATGAATTTAAAGAAAAATTTGTATCGGAATTGAAACGTTCACTACTAAGGAGTCCTGAAATAATAATGCAAACTCTAATTCATTTCTTTAACGATTTGACTTTAGATTTAAGTGATTTTACAAGTGACTTTTTGTCACCACTTTCAGGCCAATTGATCTCGAAAGATGAGGTGCTACAAGCTGAAACAGCTCAAGTATTTAAATCATTTACAAATCAATGTAGTAACATACACGCCGTTCAAGCTATATTAAAACACTTATTTTTTGTTTTAAATGGTGGTGAAGGAAAACTATCAACGTCCAATCAAAAGGTATCAATTTTAACAGCTGTAGGTAATTCTACATCAAGCTTTAGCGAATCAAATCAAGAAATATTGACTTTTCTATTACAATTATTTGCTGATTATCTTAAAACTGAAACACATGAGCATACACAAATATTTGCTTATCAACAACTTAATAAATGGTTGAAAAGTTTTAAAATTCAACAATTTCTTCAAGAAACAGTCAAAAAAGTGAATGAATTCTTCAAAGCACAGCTAGACGTAAAAAGCTATTCGAATATGGTCCGAAGTAATATCTATCAATGTATGTCGTCCATATATTCTTCACAGCACTTGTTTACTTATATAAGCAATTTTTCATCAGGATGTATTGCAGTAATAGAAAAGGCTTATGGTCAAGGAACGCAAAATAATCAATTAATTAATGAAGCATTATCAGCAGCTTTGTTATTGTCTATTTATCTTACAAATAATATGTCAAACGAAGACAAATTACCAAACTATTTGAATCTTATTTTGGATGCAAAAAAACAATTGTTGACATCCGAAAAATTTTTATACAGTCTAAATGAAAATGGTTTTTATGTGTTCTCGTATCTGGTTGATAGGCTAACACAAATAAATTCAACAAAGGGAGATAAACTCGATTTAAAGTAAATATTTCGATTTGATAATTTTGACGCATTTATTTTTATCATAATTTTGATTTAAATCTTCATTCTTCTTTTAATTTTCTACATAGAATTAATTAATCAAATAAATTTTATTAAGTTTAATTAAGAATTGTTTGTCAAGCTATTCTTTCAGAGAGTAACTTAAAATTAAAATCATTTCAATTAACATCTAGAGAAGCAAAGCTTCTATAATGCGAGTAACGAATCGTTATTTGAACTTATTTTTTTTAGATTATAAATGAAACATAATAATCAATAATTGTGGAACAATATTTGATTATTATGTTTCATTTTTTGACGTATGCTTATTTTTATTATTCAGTCACATTCTCTAATATAGTTACGGCAAAATCACTCGGTATTTTATTTCTATATATACACATCTGGTTATTGGCGCGTTCCTCACAACAAATAACAAATCCAACAATTAGAGGCAAATTCAAGATCATTATTTAGAATTATGTTACTTAAGCAAATCTTTATTGTGCCTCCAAGCATGTGAACTTTTTTTAAAAATATTTCTTGCTTAATAAATTAAACACAGCATATATCGTTAAGCAAATACTTAATCTCATCCATTTAAGTATTTTCCATATTTAGGAACAACTTATCGTTTAAAGGTCTAAATTCCTTAAAAATAGTTTTTATAATTACAACTGCACTTTTGAACAGATAACTCAAGGTAATTAAATCTTTATTTTAAAAAAAGCATGTGTATTAAGCTTCTATTAAAAATCAACCTTGTGGACTTTAAAAAAACTTAATAATTTTCCCCGAAAATTTTATTTTTAAGACATTTCTACACTGGTTTTGTATTTGTTTTGTTAAATCCAAAATATTCAATACGTCAATATTCTCAACAAATATTGAAAAATCTCCTTAAATGGACTTCATTTAGTTTAAATCTAAACTTGTTGGATTTAATCGAACTAACTATTAATCAATTTCAATTGAGTCAAAGTCCTAAATTATCAGTAATTGCCGATCAAAATTCAAGTTCCTCTGACACGACTGATTTGAATAAGTGGCCATCTAAAAAATCGATTTGTGAATTGCTCTTAATTTTAAGTTCAACACAAGGTTTAAGCAAATCTCAAGTAGAAGAATTGTCTATTAAATTGATCCTATTGACAAATTTAAATGAGTGTGTCGAAATAGATCGTCGTTTGTACGAGAAATGCTTGATAATTCTTTTGAAATCAAACCCTGAACATAAACTAAATCTAAAAGATTTAATTAAATCTCAAACTCAAAATTTAATTGATGCTACTTTAAACTCCGAGTTTTTAGATCAAAAGCAATTAAATTCAATCGAAACACTAAGTCGATTGGATTTTAGAAATTATTTGAAGTGGTCAATTAACTATGCGTTGAATTTACTTACGGACAATATGAGTCGTTTACAAACAGTCACCAAGGAAGAATTTCAAATAATGAAAACAAAAAAAGGTGAGTTATTTGATAAATCATTGATTATATCATTTTTAAAGCAACAACAAGATGCATCATCACAAGCTAATATTAAACGTGAGAACAAAACTTATTCATATAAAGAGCAACTGGCCGATCTTGAATTAAAAAAAGAATTAGACGCTAAAAAAGGAGTAAAAAAAGAAGAACAACAATTTAATTTGGATCAAATACGTTCTCAAATGAGTAAAAAACAACAAGAAATGTTGGACGCTCAAATGCTAAGAGAATCGAAAATAAGAGATGAAATGCTGCAACTTAATAGTCTCGTTCAACGATCAACACAAATTTTATTACAATCAGTTAAAGGAAGTCACGAGGATTCATATTTTTACATTTTAAAAATCATAAGAGTTTTAATCAAATTATTTAAATCTCCACTATGTGTTGAGTCATCAATTGTAATACTAAAAAGCTTTGGTCTTTATGATCAAATATTATATGCAACTATTCGCTTAGCAGATTCTCCGTTGGAAATAGACTTAAATTGGACACAAGAACCAATTGATAGTATGTATAAACGACTGTTGAAATGGATTAATGAAGAGTCTGCATTTAATCCAACTAAATTTTCACTTTATTATCCATTTATTAAATTTGTTCATCAAAAAAAAACAATCCAAGAGGAAGAGCTTAAAACAATTGTCGAAATAATATCAAAATTTTGCTCGGATCGTTTAGGGCAATTAAATTATCACTTAGAATCATCCATACCAGATTTTCGCTTTGTAATCGACAACTTTCCATCTTATGAATACATTCAAGTTTTGCTAAATGTTATAGAGATTATAGACCAACATAAACTCAATTTAAATATTCAATTTAACGCCAGCGAAAATGTTCGATCTATTATCCAGTTTACTAATAAGATTCTAACTACACCAAATTTAGATTTACTAGATTCTAAAGATGAATTCTTTAAGAACTACAATTTTGAATTAACCGAATTAATTCAAAATTTGATAAGACCAGTTGACATGGTCCGTGAGACTTGTCTTAATTGTCTGAATATTCTAATTAATAGCCGAAATATTTTCTTGACAAATGGTCCTAAATTTTCTATGAATGAGAATATCTATGAAGAACTTAGACATAGACTTGTAATAGCATGTCATGATGTACTAGAATCAAATCAAATGATAGCTAAAAAAATATGGAAGGAAGGTGGCTTTGAGTCAGATGATTCGCTTTGTTTAGAATTAACTAATGACATTGTTCATCCGAATGAAAATGTTAGACAAAGCGCAGCTGATTCCTTAGCAAATTTAATTAAAGAAAAGCATCAATCTATCATTGAGCCAATCATTAGAAATTTACTAGAAAAATACACAAAATACAATATTTTAATTGAACCTAAAAGAGATCAATTCGGTCGAGTAAATCCGAACGATCAACCAATTGACGAATTTGAACAACGCACTGGAATAGCTCATGCTCTTGTTAATTTAGCAGAATGTATACCAACAGATAACTCGTTACTTGTTTTAGATGTGTTTAGATTTTTAGTTTATAAAGGTTTGAATGATCGCAATAAAATGGTATGTAACAAAATGTTGGATGCATCTATTGCATGTCTAAATTATCATGGCAAATCAAATATTAACAGTTTGCTTCCTTTATTTGAAACATTTTTGCAAGAGGCGCCAAAAGATGCATCGTATGATTCAGTAAGACAAAATGTGGTCATTTCAATGGGTACGTTGGCTAAACATTTAGATAAAGAAGATTCTAAAGTAGCACCAATCATAGGAAAATTGGTACAAGCTTTACAAACTCCATCTCAACAAGTTCAGGAAGCAGTTGCTAATTGCTTGCCACCATTGATGGGGTCAATTAAATCTCAAGTACCTACCTATATTGATCAGCTATTAAATCTGCTTCTTACAGCTCCAACTTATGGTGAGCGTCGTGGTGCTGCATACGGTTTAGCGGGTATGCTAAAAGGGGTAGGTATGTTGTCATTAAGACAGTTAAATGTTTTACAGCGTTTGAATGAAGCTGTTAACAATAAGCAAGATGCCAAAAAAAGGGAAGGTGCATTAATTGGTTATGAAATGCTGTGTATTGTTTTCAATAAATTGTTTGAACCTTATAGCGTTGAAATTTTACCAAATTTGTTGTTATGCTTTGGGGATTCGGATGAAAATGTTCGTCAAGCCGCTGATGATTGTGCTAAGGCCATCATGGCCAATTTAACATTCACTGGCGTTAAAATGATTTTACCTAAATTATTAGAACGATTAGGCGAAGAAGAGTCTTGGCGTACTAAATGCGGTTCAGTTGAGCTTCTTGGAAACATGGCTCATTGTGCACCAAAACAATTGTCAACGTGTTTACCAAACATTGTTCCAAAATTAATAGAAGTTTTGTCAGATTCACATGTTAAAGTACAAAACGCTGGCACGCAAGCACTACGTCACATAGGCTCTGTAATAAAAAATCCGGAAATTTTGTCAATTTCCAATGTTCTTTTAGAAGCTTTACAAGATCCTGCATCAAAAACATCTAAAGCATTACAGGTTTTATTAGAGACTAAATTTGTGCATTTCATTGACGCTCCTTCTTTAGCTTTAATAATGCCTGTAGTTAAGCGTGCATTTCAAGATCGCTCTACCGAAATTCGTAAAATGGCTGCTCAAATTATGGGTAACATGTATTCATTAACAGATCAAAAAGATCTTCTTCCATACTTGCCATCTATTCTACCTGGTCTAAAACTTAGTTTACTGGATCCAGTACCTGAAGTTAGAACTGTATCATCTAAAGCTTTAGGAGCTATGATTAAAGCAATAGGAGAAAATGGTTTAGCAGAGATAATTTCATGGTTAATGGAAAAACTTGTATCAGAAACGAGTTCTGTTGATCGTTCAGGTGCTGCTCAGGGCCTAAGTGAGGTATTCGGAGCATTAGGAGTAAGTAAATTAGATAAATCGATGCCAGAAATAATTGAACGTGCTGCTCAAGTTGATTTGTCACCATTTGTTCGTGATGGCTATATGATGATGTTCATTTATCTACCATTGACTTTTGGTGATTCTTTTGTTCCATATGTTGGCTTAATAATTCAACCTATTCTTAAAGCGTTGGCTGATGATTCTGAATTCGTTCGTGATACAGCAATAAAAGCTGGTCAACGTATTGTCAATACCTATGCTCAAACAGCTATTAGCTTATTTTTACCCGAATTAGAAAAAGGTCTATTTGATTCAAATTGGAGAATTAGATATTCAAGTGTACAATTATTGGGAGATTTGTTGTACAAAGTGAGTGGTGTTGTTGGAAAAATGACAACTGAAAGTGCTCATGAGGATGATAATTTTGGTACTGAAAAGGGCTCAGTGGCAATCATAAAAGCATTGGGAGAAGAAAGGCGTAATCGAATTTATTCCGGTTTATACATGGGCCGTTCTGACACAAGCTTACAAGTTCGTCAAGCAGCATTGCATGTTTGGAAAATTATTGTATCTAACACACCAAAAACACTTAAAGAAATCCTACCTACTCTATTTAATCTATTATTGAGTTGCTTGGCAAGTTCAAATAATGACAAACGTCAAATTGCTGCTGCTACTTTAGTTGACATTGTAAAGAAATTAGGTGAACGAATTTTGCCAGATATAATTCCAATTTTTGAAAAAGGACTAAATACTGATCGATCAGATCAACGTCAAGGCGTGTGTATTGCTTTAAGTGAAATCATGGCTAATATAAGCCGTGATAACGTACTTGCATTTTCAGATAGCTTAATTCCAACCGTAAGACAAGCTTTAACGGATCCATTGCCAGAAGTACGTGCTAGTGCTGCTAAAACATTTGATAATCTTCATGCAATGATAGGCGCAAAAGCATTAGAAGAAGTTTGTCTCAGTTTGTATGAACAAATGAAAAGCTTAAATAAAGAAACATCTGAACGAGCATTAGATGCTTTAAAACAAGTAATGTTGGTTAAAAGTAGAGCAATTTTACCATTCTTAATACCACATTTAACACAACCACCAGTAAATATTAATGCTTTATGCAAGCTTTGTTGCGCCACATCAACTGAAGTATTGAGTAAACATTTAAGCAAAATTTTATCTACACTAGTTCAAGCCTTGGCGGCTACATCGAGTAGTTTGGATTCTGATCCTTCAATTATAATAAATAAAGATGAAAGAGATGAATGGATTCATGAATGTGAAGAATTATTATTATCAATACATGATTATGAAGGAATTAAAACAATAGTTCATGAATTACTTCAGAATGCTACCCAAAATGATAAACCAGTTAATATAAAATCAGCTGCTTTGGATATGTTAGGTTGGTTTTGTCAAAAAACCGAAGGTGATTATTCTGATTTTTACGATGAACTCATAAAATCGTTGCTAAATATGTTTTCTGAAAAGAATACATCAATTTTAGAAAAAGCTTGGTTATGTGTAAATTACATAATACAATCATTAAATGGTTCCGATTTAACATCACGTTTACCAGCTATTCGACAATCAATTCGATTATTATCCCAATTTCATTTACAAAACACTAGTAGAGTGTACAACTCGAGTAATCAGTTGGTTAATGTTGCCTATCTACCTGGTTTCTGCTTGCCTAAAAAAGGAATTAGCTGTATTTTGTCAGTCTTTAAAGAAGGATTACTTAATGGTGCACCAGATATTAAAGAGCAATCGGCTTTGACTTTATGCGAATGCATTAAATTATCTGATGGCGACTCATTAAAATCAAGTGTTATGGCCATAACTGGTCCTTTAATTCGTGTTCTTGGTGAACGTTATAGCTGGAGCGTGAAATCGGCTATTTTAGATGCTATTTACTTTTTACTCTTGAAAGTAGATATAACCTTAAAGCCATTTTTGCCACAACTTCAGCCTACATTTATTAAAAACTTAAGTGATATTAATAGAACTGTGAGGCTTAAATCCGGTTATGCTTTGGCTAAACTACTGGTAATGAATCCTAAAATGGATCAAATTGTATTAGACGTTATAAATTTGACAAAAAACACTAGTGATTTACAAATTAAAGAGACTTTATCAAACACAATACGTTTGTGTATTAATTCAATAGGATCTAAATTAACAGAAGACACTAAACAACAATTATTTTGTCTATTCAAAAGTCAAGATTACTTATACTCATCTGAACAAACAATTAAAAGTGTAAGTGCAGGTGCTTTAGGTTCACTAGCTTGCTATTTAAATGATAAAGACTTTGATTCACTAATTACAGATCTGATTGATTATAATAAATATTTGGCTAAATCATGGTTACATCTTCAATCAAACTGTATGTGTTTAGCTACAATATTACAATACTCACCAGCGAGATGTAAGTCGTACGAAGTTAAACTAGTTGTATTTCTAAAATCATGTGCTCAGTCTGACCGAACACCAGTTTGTATGAGCGCTATTAGAGCAGTTTGTTACTTATTAGATTTCCAGATCAAAAATGAATTAATTTATGATGTTGACTTGGTAACCGTTTTAGCTAAATGTATTAATCAAAGTTCAAATGAGATAAAACTACTATCGGTACAAATTGTAACTTATCTAAGCAGTATTAATTCTAAGGATTTTGGAACTCAGCTTATTAAATTATTTGTTCCAATGTTAGTAAACGGTACAAGAGAAAAGGCAATAAGTGTGCGTTCAGCTAGTGAGGTTGCGTTAATCAAAATGCTCAAATTAAAAACGGAGAATAGTATATACAATGAAGCGTTGAATTCTTTAGATACAATGAAGGATTCTTTTGAAGATTGTGTTCGTTCGTTGAGTAAAGAAAGCTACAACGCTCAACAATCTATTAATATTGATGAATTTAACATTGATGAAACTTTACTTAAATTGGACTCTTAAGATTCTAGTTAAACATTTTAAAAATAATTTTAGCTTGTTTTTTTTCAATAGCTTAAAAAATCTTTACAAAACCTTAATCTTTGAATAAAGAACGTATAAAAATCCAATTTTTTCTTCAAATTAACTTTTAGAAAAATGGTAACTCTTTTTAATAGACCTAAGCAGAGTTGGTCAAAAATTCAAATAAAAGTTTTATTTTTTAAAATAAAATCTATTTAAAACTATGAAAAATATCTTATACTTGGTCAACATAACTATTTTATTGAACAAGATTACATAATTTCAAACATTAGATAAGATTGCTTATTCTATTTATCAATATCATAAAATAAAAATAAATTAGTAGTCCTCATTTTTCAAAATAGTTAAGTATTATAAAAGATCGATATTTGACGAAGAAGAAAATGTCTGAATTTCATCTTTAATTTTTATCTAAAGATCGTTTTCAATTTGATATTTGAAAATTGTAAAAACAGATTTAAGCAAAAATTTAATTCCTTTTTACAAAATAAATTTTTTTGAACAAAATGAATCCTTATAATCATTCTGTACACCGATTTTAACTTTAAAACTTTGATCTAATCTTTAAAAATATAACATTTAAATTTTAACTAAATTTATTTTAGTTAAAATTAAAATGTTATATTAATTTTGTGAAAAATAAATAATTTTGAATAATGCTTGTTTATTAAGCAAGCTTTAAATATACAAATATGAATTAATCAACGCTTATTTTTATCTAGAAAAAAAAAGTATTTACTTAAATAAATTATTTTCTTAGTAAAAATGTCTTCAAAGGCTGTTCCTAGAGATGTTGGCAGTTTATTAAAAGCTTTGAGAAAGTTTTGCTTTGGTGGTGTAAATAAAATTTTACAAAAATATTACGAAACATAAAATTTTTAAATATTTTAATTTGAAGAGAGAATGGCAGACACATCTTCGTTTTGAAGGTCACAATTTCGCATCTAGAGGCGAGCCTCAACCAACGCTACCAAGTAATTATATCAATCATAAAAAATTAAGAATCTGAAAAGATGAAACAATTTTTTTTAGGTGGACCCAGTCATAAATTGGCATCTAATCAATATCAAGTAAGGGATGCCAGACGAACAAGTAGACCACCTCAAGCTATTTATATTGGCCAAGAACAATCTCAAACCAAAACTCCGCAATTAAAAAGTCATTAAATTTTCAAAATAAGCTTTTAAAAATCGAAATATTAATTTTCTGAGACTAACATTCAAATTTTATTTTTGAATTCTTACTAATGAAATCAATAAATAAGAGAAAATCACGTCTTTTTTAAGATTTTTCTAGTGAAAAAAATTTTTGAATTAAATTCAACTCATACAATTCAATATCATAATTTAAGCAAAGCTTGCAAAGTCATAAGGTAAAGTTATTTTTTATAAAATCCTAACGAATTTCCTTGCTATAATGCTCCATCTAAAGATCACTTTTTTAGACGGAGTGAAACAAAAAAATTTTGTATAAATAAATCTTACTTAACTTTATCTGGAATATCGCATCAAAAAATCAAATTCAAATGTATGATTTTGTCTTGCAAAGCAGAGAGTTATGAAACTCTACTTAAATTGGACTCTTAAGATTCTAGTTAAACCTTTTAAAAATAATTTAAGCTTGTTTTTTTTTTTTCAATAGCTTAAAAAATCTTTACGACAACTTTAATCTTTGAAAAAAGTCTCTTTAAAGAATGAGGAGGATGCGTGTCTGATGGATTTTCGACTAATTGCGACATTCGTGTCCAGATTTCTATTTCTAATATGACGTATGCGTGCCATAAAAATGTATCATATACGTGTATTGAAAGTGTGGAACACGAAAGTGAATTTCAATACACGTAAAACGTTGCAGATTGCATTTAGAACCTTTTTTAAAAGCGTGCAATTTTTCATTGTTACAGACTTTTTGCAGACCAATATTTTTGGGTGTAGCATAATTTTCAGATTTTGTAGCAATTTACAGAATGACTTTATCACTTTCCGTTCAAAAGTTATTAGAATTGGCATGAATTGAAATGACGAATTGAAATTTGCTGTACAAAGCCAAGTAAAGTCTAACCTCGATATTACGGACTTCGATTATCCGGAAATTTCGGAAATCCGACATAAAATCATTTTCCCTTAACAAAACAAAGCTTTTGTATATTAAAAAACCTCGCTTTATCGGATTTTCTTTGTCTTTTTTTTTTATTTGGGTGAAAATTTTTTGAGCCAGGAGTGGGGACTTGAACCCGGACCCTTTAATCATTTAGGGCCGCTAATTAATTCATAATCCTACGTCCCCCATCCAACGACTCGAACCATTGGGCCGGTGATGGCCCAATGGTTAACAAAATGTTAAAATTTTAACTACCAAATTATTTTTAATTTGCATTTGGTATTTATTTTCGAAAATAGTATTTAGCACTAAAATTCTTATTAAATCTTTTAGTTTTTATTTTTCTCGTATTAATTTCATCGTTTTAAAGTTATTTAGAACTTATTTACACTCAATCCGTTTTTTATAACTGATTTTTGACAGTTACAAAAAAACTGAAACTTACTGATAACTGACTTTCATGTAACTGATCACTCTGTAATAACCCATTATATTTTTTTTGTTTAACCGACAATTTTCAATTAATTTTTATTTGCGGATTATCAGTTGTCCGGAATTTTTAATAATCCGACCTCTTTTCCTTCTCCCACAATAGTCAGATTATCGAGGTTAGACTGTATGTAACAGAATTATCACTTAACCCTTATCCGTCTAAAACTGGGCCAAAAATGACCCGAAAAATTCAAAAATAAAAAAAAATAAAAAAATTGATGAATTTTGAGCCGGTAGAAAATGCTTTTAATTTTAAGATATGAGCGTGAAAATTATCAGAAAGCTAAGATGATGAAGAATATTTTTATGTTTTCAGATAAATAAAAATCGGTAATATAAAATTAAAAATTAACAATTATTTGAGTCGTGTCATTTTTGAAATATTTTTACGAATTAATGTAATTTTTTTATACAGTATGTCTAGAAAATTTAGAACATTAAAATTTTTTTTAATAAGGGTTTGTTTTTAGAAAGCTGCGCGGCTAAATAAAAAAAAATAAATTATTCTATTTGAATCTTATTGAGAAAAAATTTTTCTATCGGAAAAGTACAAAAACTAGGATAGATTAAAAAAATCGAAATAAAAAATTGGCAAAAAAAAGAGAGAGATTTAATTTTTAACAAAAAAAAAATCTACAAAATTTAGAACATATTATTTTTCAAAATATAAAATGACCGCTTTTAGCTTTAATACTCTCAGCCACAGGTTTTGGCATAGATTCAATTATATTATTTACTAATTCACTAGGAATTTTCAAACATAAATTAAAAAGAAGCCAGTTTCGAACCATATGAGTATTAAGTGAACTAGCCCCATCTTGCTGAAAAATCCAATCTTGACTCTGATCAAAAAAATTTCTGCTGACGGTAAAAAGTGATTTTCCAGGGTCTCAATGTACACGTACTGACTTATTCTGCCTGTTTAAATAGTGCAACATACCGTAACTTTATGATTAATACATCACCAAATTCCAATCGAACCTCCAACATTCTTCAACTTTGGTAAACAAAACTTACTTTGATACTTTTGGTTTTCGAAACTTTTTAGGAACACTCTTGACTTTTTATTTAATACTTAAAATTAGATTCATTTCTGAAAATAGCTTGTGACCAGTTTTTAAAAGCCCATCTTTTTGGTTCTTTGCACCATTTGAACCTTTTAAACCGGTCCAATGCAGTCAAAAGAGGAGTTTTTATCGGTATATGACTTTTTATTTTTTTCAAAACCTTTTTTATTTACTTACACCAACATTTGGTAACTTAGTAATAAAGTCAGATGATAGCTGTCTATAGCTTATTGTAGGATTGATTCTGGTCTTTCTAAAAATATAAGACTCATCTCAACTGGTAAGCTTTAGGGTCTCTCAGACCTTGGTAATTCTTTGGTCATGTAGGTCATTTCATAATTAAACTTAGTTGGAAATACACATTTTCCCAATACTCATACTAGATCAACTATTTCTATATGAGATTTTGTCTTTTCTCTCAATAGTCCAATTTTTAACCATCTTTCCATCTTTTTCAAGTCTCAGAAACTTTTTTTTTGCTCATTTTTATGGAAAATCAGCAGTATGGTACACCTCAATAAAACCAACGATTTTATTAGCCATAAAAAATAAATCATGCATACAAAGTGCGAGTAAACAATAAAAAACATGTTACAAACTTTGTATGATAAAAAAAAATGGGAAGAATTGTCAAGGGATGGTAAAATTTTTGGAATAAAAATTTATGTTCTAAACTTTGTAGACTAATTTTTTCTATTAAAATTTATCTGTGTATTTTTTAAAAGAGTTCTGGAGTGTTAAGAAATTTTTTTTTTGGACAATTTTGATATTAAAAGAAAAATAAAAAGATAATCTTTAAGATGATGTAGTTACACTGTAAAAAATAAAAGCGACTAAGACACCATTTTTAGGCGCTACAACTAGACGTCATCCTGGAGAGTTTTCAAGACGCTTTTAGTAGTCACCATTTTTAAGGCGCTTTTTTTTAGTCATGTCTAAATAAAAGTGTCTAAAATAAAAGCGACTAAAAATTAATGTCTAAAATAAAAGCGACTAAAAATTAATATCTAAAATAAAAGCGACTAAAAATTAGTGTCTAAAATAAAAGCGACTAAAACCTAAAGTAAGTTATTGAATTGATTTTTCTTTGTAATTAAAAAGTCATTTATTTTTTTAAGCTGATTATTCCCAAAATTCGTCCCAAAATTTTTTATGTCCAAGTATGATATTTTTAAAAATTTATTTTATTTTTTCGACAATGAAATGTTAAATCTAAATATGAAACTTTATTTTCTGAAATCAAAAAATAATCACCAAGAGTTATTTTTGTTAAATAAGAATTTAAATAACAATTTAAGAGATATTGATCCAGTTAAAAATTTTTTTATGGATAATAGGGCCTCCTTAGATTCATCAAAATTTTCACCCAGCAAAGAATCAATAGATTTTAGATTTGGTATGTATCAACAATTCTCTAAACTTTCCTTATCCTTAAGTTTTAACCTTTCTAAAGATGAACTTAAATCATTATACTATTTCATAAAAAATAAACCTTTTAAAAAATTGCTGAAAGTGATAAAAACACTGGTCTTGTAATTTTATCTCATGAAAATTATAATAACTTAGCGTTACAACATCTAAATGATCCAGAAACATACACTAAAATTAATGATTTAGATATTTCCAGAATTATTTATTCTTTGAATAATGTTCTTTATAGACTTAAAATTTCATTTTAATTTATATATTAAGCTAAACGATGTCCAACTTGGTAAATTCAGGATTCTACCTAAACTTCATAAGAAAAATTTCTCAATAAGACCTATTGTTAACTGTAATAGACACATAACCTCAAAATTTTCCTTATTAATTGAAAAAATTTTAAAACCCTTTGTAGTTAAAATGGAATCATTTATACAGGACTCACAAAATTTATTACAAAAATTAATTAAATCAAAATTTGCCTCAAACATTTCGTTACACTCAGGTGATTTTAATTCATTGTATACTAACATTGAGTTAAAAGATGCCTTAGACTACATTACTGATTTTTTGAATGATAAATTATTCTCCGAACATATTTCTCTTCATGGCTTTAGAGCCATACTAGAGATTGTTTTAGAGAATAATTATTTTATTTTCAATGACTTTATTTTTAAACAAATAAAAGGTATATCTATGGGTACTATTTGTGGCCCTAGTATAGCAAATTTATTTGTTTATATACTTGAATTAAAATTCTTAACTATTCATAGACCATTAGTTTATTTTCGTTATATTGACGATATTTTTGTTATAACATTCAAAAGCTTTAATATCAATATTTTAAAAGAATTTTTTCCTGGGTTAACTCTAAATATTGAGAGTGGAGATATGGTACATTTTTTAGACTTATCAATATCTATTGATAAATTTACTAATTATTTATTATTCAAAATCTATTTTAAACCAACTAACACATTTAATTATCTACCAATCGATTCAAATCATCCTGATCACATTTTTCAAAATATTCCAAAAAATTTATTTTTAAGAGTAAGACGAATCTGTACTTTATTGACAGACTATTTATTTTTTTCAAAGATACTGACTCTCAACCTTATTAAAAGAAGTTATGACAGAAAATATCTGATTAAAATTTCCAATATTATTAGTAATCTAGATCAATCAAATCTTATACCTTATAAAGAAAAGACAAAACCAAAACTAGCAGACAATTTAATTTTCAAAATACCTTTTGACAACAATTTCAAAGAGTTTAAAAATTCTATTTTGAATACTTATAAAATTTTTTCTAATGATAGAGATTTTTTAAAAGATATTAATTTAAAACCTGTATTTTCAAGACTCCCAAATATAGCAGATATTTTTGTTCATAATATGGCCCCCCAAAAAATTCGAAACCACGCTATATTCCATGTAATAATTCAACTTGTATTTTATGCTCCTTAGCTTCTACCAATTATTTTATAAATCTTAAAGGTTTTATCCTACCTATGCTCTCGTTTAGCAGTTGCGCTAATAAAGAAGTAGTCTACATTATTTATTGTAAACTTTGTCAAGCTTTTTATATAGGTGAAACAAGCAATTTCAAATTAAGACTCAGACAACATTTAAATGACATAAAGAATTTTATTCCTTATTATAAGTTTACCCCCGTTTCTCTACATTTTAATCTAAATCAACATATTTTAAAAGAACATTTTTGCTTTTATATTTTTGAAAACAAAAACTTGGAGACAGTAGAAAAACGACACAATATCGAATCACATTTAATCCACTTATTTAAGCACTTGGACATAAAAATTTTAAATGAATTTATTCCTAATGTTTATAATCTTAGAAATCTTTAAATTTATTTTTATTCAAATTCATTTTTATTTTATTTTTTAAAAAATTTGCTAGAAATTTCTAAAAATTTTTACTTAGCTTAAATTTTATCTTTCTTTCCATTGAATTGTATATATAAATAATAATGTTTTAACTTAATATTAATTCTATAATTTATATAAATTATATTTTTAGAGCTCCACCTGAAGAAGGAACCTTGTTCCGAAAGGCCTCGTGGCATTAATTTTCAATTTTATTCGATTTATTATTTATTTTTAATAAAGCATCATTTGTATAAAAATTTTTTATTTTTTCCTACTTATTATATGGGGATTTAAATTAAAAAAAAAACTATATTTCAATCTGAAAATATTTCAATCTATACATTTTTTGGATAGAAAAAAAGCCTCACGCATATATTTGAGTGAGCTTGTATTTGAGGAAATAGGGTAATATATTAGATAAGTTTATTTATTATTGGGTTTAGTTAATACAAGGTCAGACATGTGTTGTTTCAAGTTCTTTTATTCGAAAATTTTTCGTTCAGAAAAAATGATTGAATAACCTTTTATTTGAAGCATTTGAAAAAATTTATTCTATATGATCTCAATTATATTTTGCAGTAATAATTGACATTTTTTATTTTCACGTAACTAAAACACGTTTTTGCCTAAAATACAAGATAATACGCTACAAATAAAATCTTATCGATTTTATTTTCTCATTTTTTTTTAAAAAAAACAATTATTTTATCTTTTAAATTTTACTAAATTGTGATGAACTTTCTTTAAAAAATTGCTACCATTTTATAGGTTTTTTTTAAACAAGCCCCTTTTTTAGCCATTTTTTTTGAAAGTGACTAATTTTAAAAGAGACTAAAAAAAAGCGTCTTAAATATTAAAAAAATCTAAAAAATTTATTTTTTAGACGTTTTTTTTTAGTCGCTTTTAAAGCTAGCCACTTTTCTCTTAATTTTGACATAAAAGTGACTAATTTCAATAGCGGCTAAAAAAAAACGTCTTAATTTAATTAAATTCTTGAAAAAAATTAATTTTTAGGCGCTGTTATTTTTTAGACGCTTTTGAAAAGTGTTTTAGTCGCTTTTATTTTTTACAGTGTAGTATTCCAAAAAAATTGCTTTTTATTTCAAATTTTCATTTCTTAAAAATTTTTTGAATAATTTGTTTGAGATGTTCTAAATTTTCTAGACATACTGTATTTTAGACGGATAAGGGTTAACTTTAGTCTTAATTGAATCGTTTATACAGTATTGTAAAAAACTTTAGAAACGCTTGCTATTTTTAATTTAGTTTTATTTGGAATTTAAATATAATTATTCAGAATTGTCATTTCGAACAATTTTTTTTTCTGAAAACTTTTTTCGATCCAAGTAGTTTAAGAAAAAAGAATTTCAATCGATTCGCCGCTTAATTTAAATTTCGATTTAACAATCCAAATTTTTTGAATTTTTCTTTTGAGAAAAAGTTAAGAAACGGATAAAATTTTTTCTTTTTTTATATCAACCGAGTTGTCAATTCTTAATTTTTTAAAAAAATTAAGCTCAGATATTTTACATTTAGAAATTTTATTGTTAAATTTATGAACAATTTTAGAAAAGAATCTTGATCATATTTTTTACATTAGACGCATATAATTTAAAACTATTTATCATTTAATTTTTTGTTCAATTTCTAAAATTATTATCATTTGGTTCAATATTACTAAAAAACCGATCGGACTGAAATAAAAATAATCAAATTCGCAATAATTTTTCTATAAAATGTTCCTTTCCGATTT
The DNA here is from genome assembly GCA_002922825.1 of Brachionus calyciflorus. Taxonomy (NCBI): domain Eukaryota; kingdom Metazoa; phylum Rotifera; class Eurotatoria; order Ploima; family Brachionidae; genus Brachionus; species Brachionus calyciflorus. The sequence goes on from NTPY01001021.1 coordinate 164,136, forward strand.
ATGATTTATAACTTTGTTTTTTTTTATATAATAACATGTAAAATAATGCATAAAAGATGATTAAAAAAAATGTTGAGAATAAAAAAAATTATTTTTTTTTAAATATTTGTAATAAATTTTGCCTATGTCGTTTAATGTAATAGGTTCTGATATCATAATTTAGTCCGATTTAATGAAAGAAAAGTAAGAAGAAAAGTATTGCCTATTATGGGTCAAGGTCTTAATTTAATTTCAGAACATGCTGATCCTAAATCTAATTATTATACATTTGCAAAAAAATGTAAAATCATCTCTAATCACAATACTTTTTGTGAAAGATCACATTTAGAAATCCTAGGTTAAAAGAATGATGTAAATGAAATCCAGTTGAAAGTGTATGGTGTTATATTAAGAACTTTATTCGAAAAAGAAGAGATTGAAAAAAATGATAGAATGCTAATTTTGATAGGAAGGGATAAAAAGTTTAAAGAATCAAATGTTAATTCCAAACTTTGGCATCGGTTTCGGCAAGCAAAACATGTGTATAAGTCTGAAAAACTATATGCCGATGTTATTAAACTTCTTTATGGTACCAGAACCCATTTAATTAAACAACATAGGAAAATATTTTTTATTCATAAAATTTAAAAAAAAAAAAAAAAATTAAATTAATGCGTCATCTATCTTAATATTTTATATTTTTCGTTTTTACGAGATATCGATGTAAAGGTTATATCTTAAAATGTCAAGTTAAAGAAGAAAATAAAAATAAAAAAATAAATAAAAATAATCAATCAATTAACTAATTAATTATCTGATCTATTTTTAATCGATAAAATTTATTAAGTTAACAGGGATAGGAATAAGTACTGAAGCTTAAGTACTTACTTAAGTACTTAACAAAAATACAAAAATTAAATACTTAATAATTAAAAGTCCAAATACTTATAGTTAAAATTTGAATACTTACGCAAGTACTT
>NTPY01001021.1:181779-192305 GCA_002922825.1 Brachionus calyciflorus
AAAAAGTGTATTAAAATAAAATACACTTTTTCCTTTGGCTAAACAATTTAAATAAAGAGCATAACTCAAATAGAAAAAAAGGTAACTTAATCAAAATTTGAGTTGGTGCCCTATCGAATTCAATTGACTCGTTTACCTATTATCAAAATTTATATAATTATTTCACACTTTCCTAGCAAAAAAAAAATCAGAACTATAAAGCGTTGTCATTTTACCTGGAAAACAATAATTTTTATTCAAACAACTAATTTTTAAAAAAAGAAAACAATCAATTAATCAATTTTAGTAGGTGTTAGATATTTTAAAAAATAGATCAATACAAAAAAAGCGTTTTTCTAAAATCAAAGGACTAAAAAGCGCTTTTTTAACTTAAAAGGACAAAAAAGCGTTTTTTGCTAACACCTCTCTGAATTATATGTATAGATTATAAAAAATTAAGCATAAATAGATTGTTTTTTTCTTGAATTAACTTGGTCCCCGTAATTTTGGGTACGGGAACCGGTACACTCACGAAACTCTTTTATCTATTTAGAAATTTTTTTTCCCAAATTTTAGGTAATTTATCTTAAATATCGATATTTTACCATAAATTTCGTTTTTTAGATTACCATTTTTTACGTAAAATATCGTTTCTTAAAAATTTTTGGGACGGATATGAATTTTTTTTTCCACACTTAAATTCTTGAAAATTCAAAAATTGCGACTTTTAGTGCATTGCACCACAAGTCGAAACCTAATTTATTTTTATTATTTTTCTAAAAATTAATTTTTATTAATTTTTTCGGGTTGTGGTACATTTTACAAGTTGAAAATCGAATTGTGGTGCGGCATTACAGTCCGACCTCATAAATGTTCTAATCTCAGTATAAGAACATGTGCCTAAACCTGAAACTCGTATATCAGCAAATGGGCTCCACGGCGAATAATTACGGTAATATAGTGCTACCGTAATTATTCGCGCGGGAGGTGAACCCTGTTTTTACTTATTCCTATGAGAAAATAAAGATAATAAAAATATTTATATCTAAAATTTGTTTGTCTTAGTTCAGCTTTTGAGCTTTCTAAAAATGTACTGGTTCCTTTCCTAAACTTTTTGTTTCAATGATATTTTTAATTTTTAATCCAATTTATGTGATATTTTAATATTTTGTGATTTTTATGTGAAAAAAAATATTTATATCTAACATTTTTTTACGTGATTTATAGATCAGCTATAAAGCTTTCAGAAAATATGTGGGATACTTTCCTGAACAAAATTGTCTCAATGATATTTATTTAACTTTATTTTTGATTTTCACACTTTCCTTTCAAAACATATTTTGGAAGGCACTACGTGCCCTTCCTGATTAAGAAATGAACCGAAATCATAAAGATAAAATAAAATATTAAATATTAATTAACTCTATATCTTTATATTTTTAAATTTACCTGTAATTCAATTAAGAATAAAAAAAGGTTACAAAGTTTTTCAACATTTTTTTTTGTAAACCGCGCTGAAAAAATAAAAAAAAAAAGATATTTAAAAAAATTAACACAGGAAATTGATTAAATATTATAATTTATTATTAGAAATTTTATTCGATAAAAAAATTAGCAATCATTAATTAGAAATAATTAATGTTTTTAGAATAAGTTTCTTTCCCTTAAAGTGATAAAGATATTGAATTGTACAAACAATTATCGTTCCCGTTGGTAATCAAAAAAGTTACATAATTACAATGCCTTTTTTAAACACCGAAATATGATTGACATCATAATAATTTGAATTGTAAAAAAAAACACCCTTAGCTAAACGAAATTGTTTAACGAGTCCAATTAGAAAATCTCGATTATTTTTAATATAATTAGAAATAAAATAAAACGATTGATTTGAAATTAAACAAAGTTTGACACTTCTCGCAACTCTAAATTGTTTTGTTCAATATTTTTACATATTGTTTCATCAAATATTTGTTTGACTGGCCCTCTAGTGTTAGTGACGTTATTTTTTACTTCTTGTTTTGCTACTAGCATTAAAGCTTCTACATTTTTAACCTTTTCGTGGTCATGTTTATTTGACATACTTATTACGCTATCGTCGCTTGATTTTAGTAATGCTTTGCATTTTACTTCATCGTGATAACGTCTCCATCTCCAACTCGTAATACCAGTTAATTGATTTTTTGATTCTATTTTATTATTTCTATTTTTTGATTCCCCAACATATAAATAGTGTCCTCATTTTGAGGTTTTTCAACATTTATTTTACATTTAACTGCGACTTTTTTTTGTGTCATTCTTTTGGGAAGCTTAAGTCTTCTTTAGATAAAAATTTTAAAAAGAAAAATTGGGAAAACGTCAAATATAACTTTAGATAGATTTCGTAGGAATTAAGCTTACCATTCGGTTTATAAAATTAAGCTTTAATTCGCAATTCTAGATTACCCAAAATTAAAAAATTTAGTTGAAATTTTTTAAATTAGGAAGTTATCTAAATAGTTTTTTTTTTTTGGCCCGTAGGCAAATTTATTGGCAAATAATAAAAATAAATATTAATAAAAATTTTACTAAATGTTGAAAAACTATCAGATGATAAACCGTGGGCCCGAATTAAAAAAGTGTAATGAATTATATGTTATTTTTATAATGGATTTTGAATATTATTTCAAAACTTGTAAAAAGTTTTATAAAGCACCTCTTTATCATAATTTTGGCTAATCTAGAATTGCTTAAATAAAGTAAACGAACCTTAATACCAACTTAAATTGCAAGTTGAAAGTACTCTTTTAACAATAAATCATTGCAATTATTCATTTGAGCGAAATAAATAGAACATAGGAAAATTTTATAAGATTGCAATATTTTTAATTTTTTTTCTTTTGCTTGAAAAAGAAAATGCTTGAATTGACCATTCAGAAAAATGTTGCATTTTCAAAAAATTTTCCCCTTTCGCTCAATATAGTGTATTTTTTTAATAATTTATTATAATTAGAAGTATTTCAACAATTTTTTTACACTTTAGTTTGAATTCCGACTCCTCCTTTTCACGAGTCGGTGGATCAATATGTGTGAAAAAATTGTTAATTAGCGTGGGAAATTTTTTTTCTTTATAGTTAATTTTTTAGTTTTCACACTTTACAATTTTAAATAGTAAGATTTTTACACTTTAGTTTGAATTCCGACTCCACCTTTTCACGAGTCGGTGGATCAATATGTGTGAAAAAATTGTTAATTAGCGTGGGGAATTTTTTTTCTTTATAGTTAATTTTTTAGTTTTCACACTTTACAATTTTAAATAATAAGATATATACAGTCTGACCTCGATTTTGTTAAATATCTCCATCATGTCAAAAATGTTAACAAAATCAACACGTTAACAACTTCGAGTGAAAAATTACAGAACTATATTGATGAGTGTCATTTAAAAACTATTAAAATATTCGAGCGTTAAAAGAATCAACATTAAAAAATCAAGGTCAGACTGTATTGAAATAATATTATTAGGGTTGATAAAAATGAAATTTTTTTTCGAAATTTTTCGTAATTTTTGATTTCAGAGCTTAAAAAAAAATTTCAAAATTAACATGAATATGTTTCATTAAAATTTCAAATTTCAAATTTTTATTTCGAATGAAAATAAACGATATGAAAAATAAATTTTAAAAAATTTTCAAGTTTTTTTCGATAAAATTTATTCGAAACTAAAAAAAAGAAATGAAAAAACAGAACCAAATTTAAGTTTTAGAAAATAAGTATTTTCAATAATATTAATAGGCTTAGTGAGATATTTTGATCTAATAACACTAAAAATACTTTTAAACCGAAATTAGTTCTAACGTGAACGTGTCTTAACTTAAATATAGATATCTAAAAGAGTCTACTTTTAAAAGAAAATAGATTTAGCTATTTTTTTCTAATATTCCATGATTAATACTATTTGCTGTATAATGTAAAACTTATTTTTACTATCAAATTTTAACAAAAATTTTCACGAAATTAAGAAATTTTTTATTCGTACTTTTTTATTTTGTAAAATTAATTTTGAAATTTTAATTTCAAAATGAAAAGTATATTCTGGTTTCAACTCTGAACTTACTTCAAATGATCTTTATATCAAGTTTAAATGATTGATTTCGCTTCCTTTCAAATTTATCAAATTAACTTTAAATTCAGAAACGAAAAATTCGAAATTTGCACTTTAAGCTCGTTTAACAACCCTAAATATTATATTATATTATAACTCTTTTTGTTATTAAGACCGCCCATATAATCAAAATAACTTTTTTATTTAATTTAGTCTAATTTATTATAGCGCTAGCCGCTAAAAACATATAAATTGAGGCTTCGGTTCAGAATAAAAGGATACTATTTTGATTTTTTTACATTTATTGACTTAAAAATAATTTTTAGAATTATTTTTTAAAATATAATTTTAAATTAAAAGTTTATGATAATATTTTTTTTGCATTTTATAATCCTAAAAAAGCTTTTAAGTATTAATCAAAAAATAAGCCTTATTTAAAAAAAATACAACTTTTGTTTTAAAAAAGATTGAATTTTTTATTAAAAATTTTTGATATAAGTCAATATGAGCTTAAATTATATTTTCATCTTATTTTAAATCTTGAAAAATTAATAAACGACAACTTGGCTCTGATATGGCATTGGTTGAGTTGCTGGATATCCAATAGATTGAATGCTTGGATAAGTACGTCTATTTCCTAAACATCTTTCTTTATCAATATGTAATGAATTATTTTTGATTGACAAATCATGCTCTAACGTAGCTTTTGTACGCAATAAATGTTGAATAGCATTTTCTTCAAGAGATAACTTATTCTTTAAATCTTGAATCATAGCATGTAAATCTTCTATTTCTTGAACTAATCGGTGCATTGGTTGATCACGAGCCAATTCAACTCCAGGCCTACGTGTTCTTGTTTCTAATCTTGACTGAGCTAATCTCAAATAGGCTTCTTTATCCAAAATAGTCTTTTTAATAAACTCAATTGATTTTTCTAGATCAAATATTTCTTGAATAACCTTGGAATAAAAAATAAAACAATTTTATCTGAACTTAGTTCTCAAAGATGAATTATTCAATAAATCAGTATTCAGTAAGGAGATGTAAAAAGAGCGAAACAGTCGAATCTCGTATAAGTTTATGGCTCGAATTATTTTTTGTTTAATTTAACAAATTGTATTTGCATGGTAAATTAAAACTAAAAAAAATAAAATTTTAGGCTCGAGACTTTAAAGTTCCACTTATCAGGGTTCCAACTAACAAGAGTTGACTGTATTTGATTAAAAAAATTCTTAAGAGCTTATATATGCCATCATAATTACTCGGTCTAAAGAAATCGCTAACGTAATTGCTCGCTTAAAATCGAAAATAATCAACTAAAGGTCTGATTGGGCATTTTTTTCGACTAAAATGAAATTTTATTATAGAAAACTTTAATTTCGCCCCTTTTTTTCTTAGCAAATGCTGTATAAGGGAGTAAATACATTATTACTGAATACTAATATTTATGCTCTTTCTTTTTATCTTACAGCACTTAGATGATTTTGTATTTTATCTTTTGCCTCGTTACTTTCATGAATACGTTGTTCAAATGCTTCATTCACAGTATTATATTGATTCCACATATCAGTTGCTGTTTCTTTTAGAATGTTATCAGCCATATTCATATATTCATCAGATTGAGCCCTTTCACTTGCTGAACGACGAATATTATCCTCAGTAAACAAAGCCCATGAATCCGGAGTTGAAACACTAAAATTTTATATTAATTTAAATTTTATTTTTACACTAATTAATTATAGTTTACTAACGTGTTATCTACATTTTCGATACCTAGATGGAAATTTAGACCACGACTTGAAACCGTCATGTTATGAGCTGCCGAATCTAATGACAAAGCTCTAAATTTATCGGCCACATCTAATTCTAATTCATGCAAAGCCGCCCGGTTTAATGAATTTTGGGTTTGTAGTCTTTCCATCATATTTCTTAATTTTGCTTGGGCGTTTTTTATTACATCTACTTCCTAAATTGACATAGTTTAGACAAAATTTAAAAAAACAACGAATTAAGAATGATCTCATATTTGTATAAAACATTATTAAATCATAGGGGACTTCATTAGTTTTCGGATAAAATAAACTCGTTTATAATAAATTTTAATAATCTTCAAAGACCAAATTATATTGTGGATTTTTGGTCGACTATAATAAATATCCGTTTATTATAAAAAAAAATTACGTACGTGCTAAACCTCCAAGCAACTGGCCTAGTGGTTATTTTATGTAAATAAATCAATATTAGTTGATTTTTTAAACTAAATTTCGGCGACTTATGTTTTAAGCTTTTTCAATTTGACTTTTTTTTTGTTTTTAAATTCAGTCATTGCGCGTTTATGTCCCCATTTTTTTCTTAAACAAATGGCGGGGGTGTATATTATCGCGCGATTACTGTAGATAAAAACAAAAAAATTAAAAAATAAATATTTCCACTTATTGATAATTTTTTTTAGTATTTATTTTGAAAATGAAATTATAAAGATTTTATAATGTCAAACGATTAATTAACAACAAATCAAGCTGCTAATTTGCCTTTTTCAACTATTATGCAAAGAAGCAGACAGTCTAAGCTATGATATAAATTTTATTTTTATATTCTACGGCCAGAACAAATTTCTCAATCTTTCTCTTTTAACAGATTTAATCTGCTTATTAGAAATTTTAAAAAGTCACTACCAGAAAGACACTTTAAAGACTACTTACTCTGATTAGCTCCCGTTCAACATTATCATGAACTACATCAATACCTTGTCTTTTTTCTCGTTCATATAAGTTCTCTTGAGCAACCTTTAATTGATTTTCAGTATCATGTAGCTGTTTCTCTACATCGCGACGTTTCATCTCGACCTGATTGATTTTTTTAGCTAGTTTATCTTTTTCTCTATCCAACTCTTGTTTCCAAAAATCAATATCATTTATTCTTTCCCCCAATTTTTTGTCCGATTCATTTTGATTTCGTCTAGCTAAATCTTCTTTTTCTCTGGCTAACCTTAATGTATCTGATCTTAAACGTTCTGCAGCACTACGAATCTTATCAGATGCCAAATAATTATTCATTTGAGATTGATACCAATCTTTTGGCGTATATCGAGTATACAATGCATTACGAGCAGCTGGAAAAATCAGTGGTACTTTAATTGAATCAACAGATGACAAATAATTACCAGAATGGAGAGGTCCAGATGAATCAGTAGCGGCACTTTTGTATAAAGAATATGATGGATGTTGAACTTGAGAACTTCGGTAATAAGTTGATGGTCTCCAGGGTAAATTAACTGATTTGGACAAAAGACCGGAATATGGAGGCGCTGAACCTGTACGGATATCTTGTTGACCGATTGCTGGTAAGTAAGAACCCGATTCTGGTCTACGACCTAAATGGGTATAGGAAGCAGTAGTAGTTTGTCCTAAATATTCCATTACAAATTAATAAATAAAAAAACCAAGGATATTTCTAAGCTTTTTATTATAATTATTATTTGAAAAAATAAATATTATTTTTCCGTCTTGTTAAAAAATTATTTTTAAATAATAATAAATAAATTCTTTGAAATATTTAAGTTAAATTTTTTGTTATATTGAAAGAAATATCAAAAAGGTTTTATTTTTATAAGTTTTTCGGATTTTTATTTCAATTTAAAATGAATTCGTTTAATCTCAAATGTGGTGTCGATGGCAACACAATTTTTTAATTTCTTCTTTTGCTTCTTTATAAGTTGTAAACTTCTTGGTTGGCAAACTGATGAATTGTTGATTCTGTTACTGTTGATGTCTTTTTTATGCGTTGTTAACGAATGTTTGTGTTGAAATAATGGAATTATAGTTTTAAAATTGTTGACAATTTGCTTGTTTTTACATTTTTTTTTGTAAAAGCATTAATTAATCAAATTTTCTTGTAAGTACTGAAAATATCTTTTTATAATGCATGATTTCTTGACAACATTAAACTAAGAAATGAAGAAAAGTAAGAGAGAGAGGGAAGATCAAATTGATTTGCTTTAACCATAGAAACTGAAAAATTACATAATTTAAATCGCCTAAAAAGTTGTTTAAACTAAAAAAATATATAAATTTCTTAGTTACAATTAGATGAACATAAAAAATTTTATGTCAACAACTTCACTGAGTTAATTTATATAATTTCAAGGAAATAATATAATTTAAACAATTTGAAAAAACATAGTTTAAAATTAAAAATTAATTAGATAACAATTTGGTATGATTTTTTTGTGTTCTATTAAAATTTTAGATGGAATTTTGAATTGTTATAATTTTAAATATTCACCAAATTAAAATAAAAAAAGGATGCTTTTTTAAATTAAGGATTCTTAAAACGATTTATTATTAAATAAAAGCAATTGACTTGACTACTGTCGAATCACTGGTAAAAATATATGGCGCTTATTCATTTTATTTTATCTGAAATTGGTTAGACTAATTAGTTTATATAAATTTGGACTACCTCTAAATTTAGTTTAAATTTTAGTAAAGTTGTAAAAAAAATTTTAATTTCAGTTTGGAATCCAAATTTTTTAAAAAAATTTTTTTTATTAACTAAACTAAGCCAATCGGAGAGTATAAAAAAAATTCAATTTAAATTTTTCTATCATACTTTTCTGGAGTGACATTTTCCACCAAAAAAATTTTTCAACTTAATTTTTTAACCAAGTTTTCAAAAAACCAAATGTAAAACCAAAGGGCCTTACCGAATTTGCATTTAAAATTTGCCTTTTTTTATTTATCGATTCGAAATAAAAAATTGAAAAAAATTAAATTTTTATAAAGGATTTTTTCTGGAGATTTTGCAAAATCAATATATTAAATAACAAAAAAATAAAACAGAAAAAAACAATAAAATTGACTTAAAAACCGAAAAATCTAAATATTGAATCTGAATATCAGAAAAAAATCACCTTAAAATTGGAAAATTAATTTTTTGAGAATCAAACGTAATAGTTGGACCAACAAAAGCTTCGATATCAGGAAATCGAATTATTTTAGACCAGAAAACAAGATCAACCAACTTTCTTTTTTATTTTTTATTAGGTTTGGTTTTAAAACCCGAAGTTCTGTCGTACGCATTTTTCTCTTGAGTATTGAATTAAAATCTTTTTAAAATTATGAACATCTTATTAAAACCGAATGACATTGAACAAGTTTGAATTTAAAAAAAAATATCGATACAATGGGTTATAGTAGGTTTTTCCACTTTTGGATTAACACCTGACTTAAAGATTTTTAGCGTATCTTATGTTTTTTCAAAATAGCTCATTTAAAATTCAGTGTATATCCAAAAAAAGATTTTTCTAACTAAACTTGAGTCGCTGAACCCGAATTTGCAAAAAAAAAATTGGTCAAAAATATTAATTTTGTGGAGCTTGATACAGGGTACCCTAACTAAGGGGGGTTATAGCTCCGTACTGAATCAAGAGAAAGTCTGATTTTATTTTTGCAATCATCTTAGTAGACCCACATAATGAAAAAAAGGGTATTGGTTTTTTCTAAAAAAGCGAGTTCAATTTATAATCTCGGCAACCTTACTAAATATTAATTTATACTAAATATTTAAGCAAAATTAAAACCTTTGCTTTCAACCAATGTTAATAGAAACCTTACTTTTGACAACTTAAATGATGAGTGGTTTATACGATTCAAATCAATTTCATTCCGAAATAATTTTATTCTAAAAAAAAATATCTAAAAAATATAAGAAAGAAAAGATAAAGGAATTTACGACACATTATAACTACCGTAAACCTTTGCCTACTACTCTTAGAAATAAGATTAAATTTTGGGTTAACTCTATATGGAAAACTTCCTAACGATACCATGTTATAATAATTTTTTTAATTTTTTTTAGAAGATATGTCAATTTGAACCTTTTTTCCAATAATAAAGCCAAACATTGGACTTTTTTCTAATATTAAATTAAGTTTAATTCCAATTTAAATTAAAAAAATTGGAGAGTTAACTTCAAAAAGATTTAATCTAAAATTTTAACTTTTTTCCAATTTTTAAAGTTAAGTCTAAGAGTAAAAATCAAAAAAAAATTCGATTATAAAGAAAAATTGAAACAAAAAATTTTTAATTTTTTTAATCTTTGACTTATTTTGAAATACAAAAAATGGTTTTTACCGACAATGAGGACTTTCTCGGTCCCAAAATCAAAAAAAATCAAAAAAAGTATATTGCTTTCCTTGCATCAAATGATTGAGTCGAAGTTTTCCTTTTCAAAATAACCTAGAAAAATAAAATCAGACAAACAGTACCATACCTAAAATCACTGAAAAAGATAATCAATGAAAAAAGATTATCTTGAAGTGGGAAATAAACGAAAGAGACTTCCACGTGATAAAATTGGGAAAATTGTCATAGAAAAAAATAAAATTATCACTAAGCAGTTTTTTTTTTAAGAATTTTTATCTTTAAAATCGAATTTTTTTTTAATTTTTACTCTTATACTT
>NTPY01001021.1:207030-218381 GCA_002922825.1 Brachionus calyciflorus
ATGGGAGAAATTCATGAAAAAATGGAGCTGCCAAATAAATTATAAATATTTTTAATTGAGATGATTTCCATTTTGAAAACTTTCGTATATGACGTGGTTTTCTATGAAATGATACCGGATATTTGATTTGGTTCAGAAAGAGCTTTAGATGATTTTAATAGAAACTTAGCCGATTTTTTTTTTTAAGTGCATAATAATCAGATTAAAATTTTTTCCATAAAAAAATCTTTATTCTATGAGCTAGTTGCCTTTTTTGCAAATATGAAAAAAAAGCAATTTCCTATTGACCAGAGTTGATTAATACTTTCCATTCATTTCATAATAAACATTACTTTTTGTGTTTTAAATATTATTTGCTTTGCGTTTTTAAACAAATATATAATGAAAATAATTTTTTAAACATTTGATTTAAAAAAAAGTGCAAAAAGATGGAATTAGAACAAGTGGTCAAAGTAAAAAGAGCAAATGTTATTCTAAAAGAATTACTTTCGTCGCATTTATTATCTTTTTCAGTTTTTAGGACAACTTCAGGAAGCCAAAGTTTTCAGAATAGAAATAGACCATGTTGAAGTGTATTAGATGGAAAATGGTACTCGATTTGGAAAGAGAGTTCCCTTAAGTGATTTAATTTTTCCAAAAAAATTTTCAATTGGGATGTTTTTTAGTCTACTTAAAAGAGGCCTAAATCCAAGAATTTTATTTTATTTTGCAATATTAGTTATCATAATTGAAGCACTTATTAACAAAATAAATCATTTGGAATTATTAAAGAAACAGTGCTCAGAAAAAAAAGAAAAAGATATTAGATGGTTTTTTAAGGCGGACACGGTTTGCGAGATTAATGCGAATGGCTCTATTTTAAATGTTTTTTTTATTAATAACATACAGTGATTCACGTTTGACTCAACCTCGTCGAGACTCGAGGAAAAGTCTAAGTTAACGTCAGTCCGAGTTAACCCTAACAAAGCAAAATAACAAAAAAAATAGCAAAAACATTTTTTTACCTTATTTCTAATGTAACATAAAAAAATAGAAAAAGAAAAATCGGAAAAGAATATTAGACCTTGGAAACGGTCTAACTGTCTCTATTTTTATACGTTTGACATCTAGGTTCTCTATGGATCTATCTTTTTTTTATCAAACCTCAGACCTTGCTTTGTTTAACGTCTAAATCAGTGAATATTACATTTATGAAATTTTTCAATTCCGTTTTGAATGTTTGTTTAAATATTGATTAAGAAAAATCAATAAATTTTCAATAAAAAAATTAGAATTGATAAAAAAGTCTGAGATAAGTGTAAAGTTTTCCCAAAATTATTATCCTTTTAGTACGAGTTAACCATAATTTTATCATTGAATGGATTAGCTTTCCAACAAATGATACAAGAAAGTACGAGTTAAGCATAAAGTTTGAGTTATCCGAGTAGGAGTTAAATGTGAATCAATGTACCAAATAAATTAATTTTTTACTATACGATAAAAATTTAATAATTCTATTTTAAAAGGTAATTAATTTGGTTTTCAAAGATATTTGGTTGAGTATGGTTGAATTGTCAGGTCTAAGCATAAATGCATTTTTCAGAGGATTGCTTAAAGATTTTGGATTTTTTAGTTTGACAAAAATGTTTGTCACATTATTTTCACCTTTTTTTTTGTTAAAATGTCTACCTTTAAGATTTTATTAGAAAATGTTATCAAACTTTTTATGGAATTTATGAATATTATAAATTATGATGAAAAAATTTTTTTTTGTTTTTGTTGTTTCTGCTCTTTATTAAATTAGACCATCAAACTACCGGCTATTCTTATAATTAGAATTATTCCCTGAAGTCAATTCCGTCTCGTATATTTACAGTATCGTTTTGATTTAACGATTTTAAATGAAATACTTATTTAAGTATAATCCTCGAATAAAAACGATACTGTATTTTGATTTTTTTTTGTAATAAAAAGTTTTAATTTTTATCAATAAATATTTTGTCCTAGATTTGGACTTGATTATATTTAGATGTGCCAACTAAAAAGGTATATTTAAAATAATGCAAACTTTTTTATTGTTTAAAAATAATTAATTTTTATTTAAAAAATAATAAAGATAATTAAATGAAATATTTTTTTAAAAATTCAATTTTTGTTTTTTTTATTTTTTGGCGCTCACGATATCGTCTCCTAAGAAACCAATTAGAAATTCTTTCTTTGTCAATACCAGTTTCTTCTGAAAGACTTTCTATGTATGATGTTAATGGTGTTTCAGATGTCTCTTGATAGAATTCAATTAGTCTTAGCCTTAAATCTCTTGGTAAACTCTTTCTGGATTTTCCATTTTTCTCCCTCTTACTTTTGTTCAGAAGCCAATTTTCAACTTGTTTTTCACTTAATTTCGTGTCTTTCGAGAGAAGCTTTTTTTCAAATTTAGACGCATAAGGGTTGTCTTCATGTGTTTTGTACCAACTTTCTAATATTTTTATTGTGCTCAAATTAAATGAGTTCCTTTTCGGTCCTATTAAAAAAAGAATTTAATTAATGGATTTTAGTGATTTTTAAAATTATCATAATTCTTAATTTTTTTTTAAATTCTACTTTTGCAATATCTAATTAAGTGTTTTGTTAAATTGTACAAAAAAAACATCGATTTGAAGGAACGCATTAAAATAAAATAAAGCTTATTAAAAAAAGAAACATTTTTTATTAGTAAAAAAATGATCTTGCAGATGATATTGCATAGCTCGAAAATGACCAGAAAAAAGCCGAAGAACAGCTAAATAGTTAGAGTGAAAATGCTAAGAAAATGGGACTTTAATAAATGCTTTAAAAACAGTAAAATTTTTTTTTAATATAGGAAACAGCGACCCTCTCGTTCATGATGGTCATCAAATATCTATGATTGAAGACTTCAAAAACCTAGGTTCTTACATTAGATCAAGTAAGAAAGATATTTATATGAGAATGGTCTAACATGGACGGCTTTTGAAAAACTAAGACACATCCTGACCTCTTTAAAAATAGATCTAAAACTTAGAATGAGAATTTTCAATGCAGAATGTATATCTGTGCTCTTATATGGATGTGAATCATAGACTTTGACTGAAACGAGCTCGGATTCCTTAAATTGTCTGTTTAAAACATTTTATAGAATCATATGCAATAAAACAATCGGAGACACTTCTGACAAATAAAGAAATTAATAAAATAGTAAAACAAAGACCAATGACCGAAGAATTAAGAAAAAGACAATTAGAATTTATCGGCAGCTGTTTAAATTAAGAATGCCTGTAGAATAGCCGACAAATATTTATGAACTGTATCAATCAAAAGTTCGCGAAAGAAACAAAATTGGAAAACCATCGGACCAAAATATCGATCAAATATCATAATTTTTAACAAATGATAGGAGAGTGAAGTTAACATCAGCCGAAATAACAAAGTATAAATACCTGTAAATAATCTAAAAAGTGGATATTTTACAAAAAAGATATTTTCGTCCTTTACATAGAAAACAATAGTATGTGATTTTTAGGGTAACGAATTCAAAATATTTTGAAAGGGTTTTGGAAAAAGTATAGACGTCAATTTTTTCATCGAAAGGAAAATGGCATTTTTGTATAGGCAAACCGCTCAGGCTAATCCGACAATTAAATTCTTTTATACAGGGCGCACTTAATGATTTTTTTAATTCAAAACTGTGTTCAAAAGAATAAATAACGATGTAAAATAATATGAAAATTTAATTACTGTTTTCTTTATTGTTTTGTAAATGTTCTTGATTTTTTTGATTAAAAAGTATCCAGGCCTTTTCAAAATTCTTTTTAATTTTCAAAATAAAATTTTTTATTTTTACTGATGCACACTGGGAAGAATTTTTTAGAATAGGCAAAAAGAAACGAACAACGAATTTTAAGAGTTTTAAAAGTTTTCTAATGAAATTATAGTAAAATGTCAAGAAAAAATAAAAAATAAAAAATGTGATCCTCAGTTTATTTTTTATTCCTTTATCCATTTTTAAAAAAAATTGTTTTTTTAAAAAATATTAAAAAGTATTTTATAAGAATAGCACTTTTCTATAAACTTATCATTAGAATCTCCTTAAAAAAATTACTTGAGATATAAGAAAAAGTTATAATTCTCGAAAGCCAAGAATAGGCATTCTTTTAATTTGCATAAGTTTTAAATCAAAAAAATAGATTCTATATTGAAAAAAAATGCTAAAACTAACGTTTCTTGACCGAATTGTTGAGATTACATAATATTTAATGATGGAACTTTTTTTTTATTATTCTAGATGAAGTTTTTTTATCAAAAAATTAATCAAAGTTACTTTTTTAATTTAGAAATAAAAACTGACATAATATAAAAATTCAAATGAGTCAAAAAATTTTATTCTGAGTCTAAAGTTTTATTTTATTCTTTAGTGTAAATAAAATTCATGTTAAAAAAATTATTTAAGCAAAATAAAAAATTTAAGTCAAAAGAAATTTTATGTTTTATGTTTGTTTATTATTTCTATTGAGATGAAGAAAATTTTATTTTTGTTATTTTTAACTCTAATTGTATTCGGTATTGGGTTATGCTCAAATCCATTATTGACAAAAATATCAAAGGCTCAAATTATTGCAACAAAAAATTCAGATACTTCGTTTGATGAAAACTCTGAAAAGGCGCCAAATACTCAATCCAAGATTAAAATTTCACCAACGGTTTTTGGTGCAACAAACACATTTGTTTGCGAAAACAAAGAAAATTGTCAACAAATTACTGAATATTCTATAGCATCAAATCATACTTTTGACTGTTTCGAAAAATACATCCCGATAAATTTTAACGCAAAAATTGACAAAAAAAGTGTTGCAACTTTTGGGTTTTTGTCGGAGAGCGGCTTAATTTTTGAAGAACAAAAATATTATGAATCTTGCAAAAAAATTAAAAGGTTTGTTTATAACATTTTAATTTGACAGTAAAATATTAATTTTTCAACCGCATAGGCATATTATTAACGAAAAAATGGTGCTTTTGTCAGTTTACGATAGTATTTATGTTACTGAAAAAAATAAAATTGATAAAATACTCATTAAAGAACAATTAATAAATCTTAATTTTTTAACATCTTTTGCTCTAATGTTTGATCTTTACGACATAGAATTAGATATCATTTATCTATATAAAGGAATAAAGGTATTTTTAATTTAAAATAAACAAAATTTTATTTCATTAAAATATGTTTTAAAGGACTTTGTTTTTTATTTTTTTGGTCTCAAAATTTTCAGAGCTATTTTCAACCACTGTATTTGTTTTTATAGATGCTTTAAATTAATTCTAAATGAAGATGCAAAAAGAATTTCAGTCGAAAAAAAAAAAAAAATAGAACCATTCTAAAATCCTTTTGAAATTCAAATAAATAAATATATAATAAAGAGTCTTTTTTTTTTAAAGTTCATAGTGGAATTAATAAATCACTGATACTTTTTTTGATCAATTTTTTAAATTCAATTTAGGTAAAAGAGACTTTTAATAATGTCGAAAAAAAACGTTATCTTAACAGCTACTTCATCTCACAGTAAGTGCTTCGCCTGTAATAGATCTGCAAAATTATATCAAGTGAAACCGGAGACAGTTGTTTTGGCATACACAAAGTTTAAAATTTATATTAAACATGATGCTCGTTGTTGTCATCGCCATCTCGATGAAAATGGCATTTTGAAAGAGGATTGTTTAAAAAACCTCAATGTCAAGAAAAAATATCATTCAAATAATACAGTCGATTTGTTAAATACTTTAAAATTTTTAAAACAAAGAAAAAAAGAAGGAATGTTTGATGCTTTTGACAACCTAAGCGTCTTAGAAAATGTTTACTGTCATCAGATAACTGGTTGGTCTAAGAATAAATTTATTAAGTTTTCTAATTATATCACAAGCATAAATGAAACCAGTGGTAGGTCAAAAAATCAATTAATTGCTCTTTATAGATATTGGTTACGAAAAGGTATTGATCAATTTACTCTTTCAAAATTATTCAGCGAAACTTCTAATCAGTCTCAAATAAGTCAGTATTTGGATCAAATAAGACGTGCTATTAATAAAGATTTTGTTCCTTTTTTTTTAGGGACTACAAAAGGAAGAGACTTTTTTTTGAAACATAATAATACAACAGTCAAAAATTTGCATAATTTAAGTACAGACACATTGGCTGTTGTTGTGGATGCATCATATATTCGACTTGAGAAAAGTTCAAGCAATCATGTCCAATATATGTGTTGGAGTGAACAGAAAAAAGATCTTTTAATCAAACCATTTTTAGTTGTTTGCTCAGATGGATGGATTATAGATTGCTACGGACCGTTTGCTGCGAACATAAATGATGCCGCCATCTTCGATTACATTTTGGAAGTCGATCATAATTTAAGAAAAATTTTACTACCAAATAAAACAGTTGTTTTTTATGATAGAGGTATATATTAAAAAGTAATTAATATAAAATAAAAACAAATTATCGTAGGTTTTAGGGACATTGTTAAAAAATTAGTTGAGGATTTTAAGTTTGATGCTCAAATTCAGTAGCTTCAAAAAAATAGCTTCAAAAAAATATTTTAAATGAAAAAAAAGAAATTAGGCAATTGACACTCGAGCAGACAAGTCAATCTAGATTTGTTACAAAAGTAAAGCTCTGAATATTAATTTAGTTTTCTTTTTTTAAAAAAAGTTTTTAAGTGCCGTTTTATTGTTGAGAAACAATTTGGATATTTAAAAAATCATAAATCTCTTGATAATATCAGAAATACTCAAGCTGGACATATCCAAGTAGATTTTAGGATAGCATGTGCAATGAGTAATTTTTCTCACAAACCTTGTTGTCCGCAGAGCATTTAAAGAAAATATTTGTTAATACAAAGAAAAAAGATCTCCCAAATAAGCCAAAGATAGTAAGAAATAAGAGGAAAAATAGCAGCAATTTTATTGAGCTTGATAAAAGACAATTACCATGTAAAAGAGAAAGAACTGAAAATTCAAATGAAATTAATGAACAAGAAAATTCTGAAAAAAGTAATGAAAATATTGAGGAAGAAAATTCTGAAAAAAGTAATGAAAATATTGAGGAAGAAAATTCTGAAAAACATATTCCGAAATGGGGAGCGCTTATTAATTATCAGAATAAAATAGTTAATGTCGTTAATACGTGTTCAATAGACTATCATTTACTTGGTTTGTGGTATTTGTCAAAAGTAAAGCGAAACCCATTCATAATAGAAAATTCAAATCTCGAAAGAAACCTGAATCTCATTATAAATTTTATTGACGACTATAACTGGAACAATGCTAGAGAGATATGGATAAACAATGTTATGAACTTTTCGGATATTTCGGTAAATAATAAAATATCATTATTTGGGTCTGAATTGAGACGGTTTATTACATTTTTGAGTCAATATCAAAGACATCAGGTTATTCAAAAATGTAGTGAAGATTGTAATTTTAATTTAAACCTTGTTATAAATGATGATGCTGATAATATTTTTTTCGTCAAAGAAAAAAAAACGGTCAAATTATTCTCATGCTTTACAGAAAAATGTAATAATTGTCAGAGTAAAATAGTAACTTTGATTCATTTTTATAATAAGCCCAATTTTGTTTATATTCAATCAGCCCATAATAATATTAATGTTAAAAATCTAACAAAAGAAATTACAATAGATAATAACCAGTACCGCTTTTTATATTCAACCATACATAGACCAGGATTATTTTTTAGGGGTTTTTGAGATAAATGAGTCACTTTACTTAGTTGACGATTTGGATCAAAGTTGCAGATCTTGGTATGATGAATCTTTTTTAGTAAATCAAGCAAATACAACAATTTCATTTTATTACTTAGTTTAAATAAAAAGTTCAAACTTTGAATAATTATTTTTATTGGATAATTCTAAATCTTTTTGTACCTTACATCCTTGTTATTTATGACATTGCATTTTAATTTGGTTTACCTTTTTTAACACAATCTATTTGACACAAACTCAAGCTGTCAAGCGCAAAATTTATCTCTTCTCAACATAAAAAAAATCAAAGATAAAACTTAAATTTTTCACAAGATTATCCAAATCTTTAAAATGTACAATTTTGTTTATTATTTATTATTCTATTGAGTCGTATGATTTTGTTTAATCACCAATTACTAAGCGCTGTAACTGCATCTCATGTTTTTTTTTGTATTTTGTTATTTAAAGATTTTAGTTTTGAATTTAGAGTCAAAATTTTATTTGAGCCTTGCTTTTGGAAACGAGCTTGATATAAATTCTTTAAAATAATTCTAAAAAAGAATATAACCTCAGAGAAAAATTCAAATTTTTTTCTAAAGAACTATCAAACTCTTTTATGTTTCATTTATTTTATACGGAGACATTTCTATGTTTGTTTCGTCAAATTTTTAAAAGAGAAAAAAAAGGAAGCGTGAAGGAGTACTATTATGCAAATTAGAAATCAACCAATAAATGATTGAAATATTTTTTAACTAGGCTTTCTCTTTTTTTACCAACATATTATCTGTTAGAATGACCAAAAATTTTTTCATGCTGCTTAGAAATCAAAAACCATTATACGGTCTTTAAGTTTTGCAGAGTTTTGAGTATAAATTCAGCATTAGATTTTATACAAAGGATTATACAAAGCCGTGTTGTTGAACCTGTTGAAATTTTTTAATTTTATTAAGGTTCCTTAAGTCATCAATGCTAGTACCTTTGAATTTTATTTCTCAATTGAAAGACGATTCCGGAAATTTTCTGACTAAAAATTGAAATATATAAAGATAATATCTAACGAGGATGGTTTGGATCTTTTTGAAAACTATTTTATTTCCATGTATTTTTGTAACAAAACCTTATTTTTAAGAATTTTTCGCTTAAAATTTTGTTTTTCTTGAACTTTAATAATCTTTATGTTGGTTATTATGAATCAAATTGCTCAAAATAAAAATCATTTATTGTAAACCTGGGTTAACTCCATAATTGAAAATATTTTCAGAGTATTTTTTATCAGAATAGGCATGAGTTATCAAAACATAAAACAACTATATTTTAACAAGCGTTTATGATTTGGTGAACCTTAAACAATTAATTTAAAACTTTTAACGTCTTACCAATTATTTGTATAATGAATTTTAATAATTGTTCTCTTAATTTTCGATAATTACAGTTGTTCATTAATTTATCAAAATGAAATAATCCCATAAATGTTATAGTTATAATGAGTTATTATGATTATTTAAAGAATTTCTGGACATTTATCAATTAAAATTCAAAAAAAAATTTGATTTAATATTTTTGAACTTTTTAGTTCAGGTCGAGGAACAGAGTTGCAAAAAGATTTTAGTTTCATATTTTAAAGCTATATTTAAAAATTAAGCGATTCTAAGTGAAATTTTTTAACTAAATGAAGTTGGTTATTTTTTCTTAAAAATAACCACTCTTTTTTTACATTCATTTTTTTTACAAAATTATTAAATTATTCTAAGTATAATAATACTTATCTATTCTATAAAAGAATAATATAGCTATGTCAATACAGTGATTCACTCGTCGACCTCGACCTCGTCGTGATTTAAGATGTGCTTTAAATATCTACTAAACTAGAAAACTTATCTTTTGACCGAAAATTATGGCGATTTGAATCATCTAATATTCTAAAAAATGTCATAATATTTCAATTGATTTCTTCATACTTTTAAATGATATTTTAAATAATCATTTTTTTCTTTCAATATTATTTGGTTTTACATTTAAAGAGCGAATCGTAAGAAAGAAAAAAATTCTAAGATATACACGAATAATTTTATTTTTTAAGTTTTTTAATTAAAAAATGTATGTTTTGTTAGTAGGAGATCTAGGAATTCTCCATTGTTTTGAATCATGCTTGAACGTCGAAAGAGTAATTGATTTTGTGATATGGTTTTGTTTGTTTGCTTCGATTGGATCTATTATTTGAAGACTTTTTGCGGTCTATTTAACAAAAAAAATTAAACAATACTTATAATCATAAGATTTTTTTCTCTTTGACAATTTCACAATTTTTTTATTGAGTTTTTTAATTTTTTTACAATTCATTCTCATGTTTAATTATGAAATTTAATAACGCAATTTTAATTAAAAAAAAAATCTTGCCAAATAGAAGTTTCTTATTACTTTAAAACTCATGCTTGATCCTTTTTCAATGTTAAAATTTGAACTTGTTTCAAGAAAAGGAGCGCCTGGTAATCTTGAACTCTCAGCAAAGAAATTTTTGTCACCAAAAAATCTATGAAGCTAGAAAATACTACAAATGTAAGTAAACATGATTATTAGATAAATTATTAATTTTTATTTTCCTTGCCGAAAATAAGTTAAAAATAATTTACCGT
Organism: Brachionus calyciflorus; assembly: GCA_002922825.1. NCBI lineage: Eukaryota > Metazoa > Rotifera > Eurotatoria > Ploima > Brachionidae > Brachionus > Brachionus calyciflorus. The sequence goes on from NTPY01001021.1 coordinate 217,409, forward strand.
ATTTCCGTGCTGAGTAAGGCGTGCATCAAAACCCGAATTTTTGAGTAATATTCAATTTTTTGATTGGTTGAAAAAAAAAATCGACCAATCAGAAAATTGAATATTACTGATGCATTCTTTACTCAGCATGGAAATACGGTATACTAAAATGCTTCGAAATCCTAATTAAATGATTAACTTTTTTGAAAAAAAAAATTTGTTTAAATTAAAATTACCTTAAAGCAAAAGCAACATTCAACAGTATCACCTTTTTTTTTAATAACAACACCACAACAACAAAAAAAAAAACAATAAAAAAAAACAAAAAACCAAATAATAAATTATTATTTCTTGAATTATCTTCATAATCTAATTTCAAATTATTTGAGTTGTTTTTAAAAATTGAGCCAGTTGTTTCAGTATAAAAAAAGGACTTGTAGCCTTTTTCCTTGAGAAATTATCATGAAATGAGTTGGAATTAATCAAGTTCACAACAAGTTGGTTAAATTCTGGCGTAAAATTATCGCTAATTTGACGATTTAGAGTACTTGTTCTTAAAACATTTGCATTAGTTATTGACTCAAAATCTGATACAGGATAATGACCATTATTTTTTGTTTTCTCTTCTATGTTTTTGTTTCCAAAAGAAGAACGAGTAGATGATTGTACTTTCTCGTTTTGTTTACTCTTTTCGACTGAAGAAGTAGCATATATAGAATCAGATACGATAACTTGAATTATCTTCGATTCAATCAAACTTGAACTTGTTGTTTTTTTTAAAATTTCTTTAAATCTAGGTAGCACTTAAAATTATAATGATAAGCTGTAGTTTTTTGAGATTTTTTTAAGATTTAATTTAGTGATGAAATCGAATTTCATTTTCAGCAAATTTAATCTTCGCGAATAAAAGTCATCTTTAAATTGTATACAGAAAGAATTTTATAAATCAAATTTTATTTGTAAAGTTCTGAGCTTTTTGAAAATCAAATTTGAA
>NTPY01001021.1:236773-255101 GCA_002922825.1 Brachionus calyciflorus
CAGCTAAACCACAAACATGTGCTGTTTGTGAGGCATTTGATTTAGTAGGTCAGTCTTATGCTCGACTTGAGATCCTTATAAGAAATAAACCAACAGTTGAACAAAGAAGTGTCTTTGACCAAACTGAATTCAGAACCGAGCAGAGTTTTATTCCTAAACGTCAAGCCCAATTTCAAACGAACAATAAACAAACTACAGAGAATTTGATACTGGCACAATTAAAACTATTGTTGCACGACGGATCTGGGATGAATGTAAAACGCTGATTCTGTTCTGCAACCACTTTCTAATATTTTAGAGACTTGTGTTGGTGGTCCAGTGAATGTGATCGGTAAAGGCAGCTGCAATGTGAAAATTAACAATTTTCAAGAAGAAATAGATTTAATTGTTGTTGATCAACTCGTTAATGATTGTCTGCTTGGTTTGGATGTTGCGTTCAAAGTGGCCGATTTGAAAAAATGTTTTGATAGCATAAGACAAGCGCTCACTAGTCCATAAACAATTTAGTGGTTGATTTAAACCCACACGAGAGTTTTACATTTTCCGTTCTAAGGGATTCATATTTTTCTCCCAAGAACGACATTGACGTTGTTAGAATGTGTCGAATAATTCCCTAATTTCTTTGCTCTTAATTGAATTCCCTCAAAATCATTTTCGGGTTTTGACCAATCTTTAAAAGGAAGCATTTTTCTTCCAAACATTAGCTCAAATGGCGTAAAGCCAGTAGAATTGTGAATTCTGGATCTATAAGCCATTAGGAAAAAAGGCAGATTTTTTGGCCAGTTTTTCCTGTCAGTTTAAGCGTGTTTTCTAAGTGATTCCACGAGTGTCTGGTTAAACCTTTCCGTTTTTCCGTTTGTTCGTGGATTATATGCTGAAGTGACGATGTGGACGAATCCTAGTTTATTTTTTAGCTCAGCCATTATTTGGTTTAGAAACTCCTTACCCTGATCTGATAGAAGTTCCTCAAACGGACCGAAAATAGTTACATATTTTATTAATATTTCAGCTATTTTTTTAGCTGACTTTGATTTTATAGATTTTGCGTAGGGAAAATTAGTAAAAAATTCAATAATTACCATTATTCCTATGTAACCTTCATCGGTTTCATCTAGTCCAAAAATAAGATCTATGGCAACGCGTTTAAAAATTTTTGAAACTTGAGAGACTTGAGCTGTAAGGTACTTTGTGATTGTTTTGTTATTCCGCTGGCAAGTGACGCATTCCTTAATTAATTGTTTTATTTGGTCAGTCATACAATGTCAATAATAGTCATCATTTAGTCGATTGTAAGTGGATTCCGCCGAAATTGTGTGCTGCTTCGATTAGATTTCTTCTTTTGTCTGGTTCCGGGTATTCCAAAAATATGTTTTTCCTCTGAATCAAAATTCTTTCGCCATCAAATCTATAGTTTTGTGCCATATTTTTTAATTTGGTTTCGGTTTTTCTTGATAAACCGTGTGAAAGCTCTTTTTTAGTAATTAGCTCGTACATTGATTTATTTTCATATGGGTCCCTTGATGTTGATTCATTGTCTGAGACATTTGTTAGGAAATTTATAACTGGTCTGCTTAGCGCGTCTGCGTTTTGGTGTATTTTTCCTGGTCTATAAGTAATTGTTAGATCGGCGAACATCAGTTCTAGTGACCAATATTTTTTTTCATGTTTGTTCAAAAGTCTCGAATAGCAAGCGACGATGTATTCTTGACCATCGTCATCTATCTGAGTTAAAACACCACCGATTGCTAGATCCCTAGGGTAAGCCTTTAGAGTTTTTTCGGATCGAATATTCTAAGAACGGGGTATTTTGAAAGAGTATTTTTTAATTGATTAAAAGCTTTTTCGCACTCTTCAGACCAATCGAATTTTATATTTTTAGCCAAAAGAAAAAACAAAGGTTGTAATATAAGAAAAAATCTTTGATAAATCTCCTTTAATAATTACAAAGTCCTAAGAAACTTTGCAATTCTTTTACCGTTTTTGGAGGCAGACGATTAATAATGGCTTCTATTTTTTATTGGGTCCATTCTGACTTCATTTTTTGAGATGATATGTCCTAAGTTTTACGGATTTAGCACACCAGACACATTTATCTGGGTTTAGTTTTAATTTTGCTTTTTTCAAGCGGTTAAGAACAATTTTTATGTGTTCTAAATGTTCCTCGAAGGTTTTCGAGTGAATAGTTATGTCGTCAATAAATGCTTCGACAAACTTTATTAAATCTCCTAAGAATTCTTTAATTACTCTACTAAAATCTATAGGAGCATTTTTTAATCCAAACGGGAGTAGAAGGTACTCATAGTGACCATCAGGAGTAGAGAAAGCGGTTTTATTTATGGATTCTTCGTCCATTTCTATTTGATAATAACCCGATTTTAAGTCAAAAAGAGTGAACCATGCAGAGTCTCTGAGCCTATCAAAGATATCTCTAGGGTCAGGTATTGGCCATTTCTCCGTGTGGGTAATTTTATTAAGTTTTCGATAATCGATGCACACCCGCATACTATTATCAATTTTTCTTACCACTACAACTGGAGATGACCAAGAAGGTCTAATTATTTTAGCCTATATCATTTTATCGATCTCATCTCGTAGAAAATTTCTTTCTTTTTCCGAGATTCTATAAGGGGCCGAGTATTGGCACACAGTCCTTTTGCCTCTAGCCTTATTTTGGACCTACTTACAGAACATTTATCAAGTTCCTGTAAAGATTTAGCAAAAAGTCCTTTGGCTTTATTTGCCATTAAGGAAAATTTATTTTTCTGATTTGTCTCTAGATCACTTGCTGGGATTATTTTTAAATCGCATGTATCCCAAAAATATTCATTATCGCTAGCTATTTCTGTATGGAAAATATCAGAAATTTCCTCTATTGGAGCCGTCTTTGACTCTTTTTCATCCTCTTTGAATTTAAGGATTCCTTGGGAGGGGAAAATCCCGTACCCAGTTTTATTAAACCAATCCAGTCCTAATAAGACATCGTGATCTTCATGATCAAAAACTAGGAATTCGATTAGACCTTTATAACCACTGATATTAACTTCTAGAGGTTTTGTAATACCGCTTATATGGCTGATTTCGCCGTTAGCTGTCCTAATTTTAAGATTGCTTCTTAGAATTTCTATCTTATTTTTAATGGCTGTCATGTGGTTCATAATTGAATTTGTTGCACCACAGTCTAAACCTAATTTTAGGGTTTTATTATCGACAAGCCCTTTAATTGAACATATATTCTTAGGTCCCACTTCGTCAAGATATACGACGTAGACCTTGTTTTCTAAATTTTCATTTAGCTCAACTGAGTTAATTTTTCTGGTTCATAATACACCAGTAGTATTATGAACCGCAGTGTTGTAAGCAAATGCTAGCTTAGATAAATACTGATCCCATTTTTTTTGAGTGTAGCAAGCTAACATTTGTTCTAAAGTACGATTAAACCGCTCTGTTTCGCCATCACACTGAGGATGACACGCTGAGGTTCTTAATCTTTGGATATCCAAATTATCGAATACTTGATTCATCAATTCGATTGGAAGTTGGTTCCTCTGTCGGATAATGCAGCTTCAGGCACACCAAGCCTACAAATATACTCAAGCAAGCAGTTTGCTCCCTCCTCAGTTTTCTGGGACTTTAAAGCGAACAGCTCGACATATTTCGAGAAGTGACAAACTATCACCAATATATATAACCGCTCTATCTCAGTCATTGGTAACGGTCCCAAAATATCCCATGTAATCATTTGAAATGGTCTGCTTGTTCTGATCGGCACAATTGGTTGTTTTGTATATACTCTCGGTGCTTTAACAAGTGCACACTGTTCGCACTGCTGTATATATTTGGCGATATCCTTGAGATAATTTTGCCAATAAAATCTTACCTTCAATTTGTCCGTGGTTTTATCAACACCTAAATGACCACCTAACGGATAGTCATGTATCTTTTTCAGCACTGTTTCTCTATCGCCCCTAGGAACGACGTACTGAAAATGTAAACCATCATCTTCTTTATCGTAATTCCGGTAAACATTTTTTCCAAAAATTCTAAATCTCTTAAATTGACACCAATACACATTTAATTCAGGATCTGTCTTTTCACACTGAACACTTCTCGAACCCACGAGTACAGCGCTGCTATAGCTCCGTCTTCTAACTGATTTTCGTTAAATTCTACTTCCTGTAAAATTACCTTATTTACGACGAAACCAGGGTTAGGATAAGTTTCCGTTTCAGATTCTTCTTCTTCCAATAACCATCTGGACAACGCATCAGCATTTCCATTTTCATGTCCTTGCCTGTATTCAATATCAAATTCATACAATCGTAATTCTATCAGCCAGAGGGTAAGTCTAGGAGCAGGGTCTTATAGGTTTTTCAACCAAATCAAAGGTTTATGATCGGTAAGAACTTTAAATTTCTTACCAAAATGGGAGCTTTTGAAATGCTCAATCGCCATAACGATCGCCAATAGCTCTCTTTCTGCTGCTCAATACTTCCGTTGAGCTCGAGTTAACCTCTTACTCCAATAAGCTACGGGTCACCACATGCCACGGACTTTCTGACTCAGCACAGCTCCCGCACTTGTGTTACTTGCATCTGTTTCCAATCTGAACTCTTTCTCGAAATCAGGTAAAACTGGTACACCTCTTTTACCATCAGTAACTGTGAGATACTGTCGAAGTTCGTCAAAGCTTTTTTGGCAATCATTATACCATTCAAAATTTTTGCTTTTCTCTGTCGCCTGGTGTAATGGACCAGCGATTTCAGCAAAACCTTTAACAAAACGTCTATAGTGATTCGCTAAACCCAAGAAGCTTTGAAGTTGTCTGAGGGTTTTCGGTCGATCGTATCTGTATAGCACCTCTACTTTAGTTTCAGATGGTCTTACAATCCCCTCGGAGATTATGTGACCTAAATATTCGATAGTTGTTACAAACCATTCACATTTTTCCCAATTAACGCTCAGAACTGACAAACGAATTCTTTCTAATACGGTTCTCACGTGTACATAATGCTCCTAAGTTGTTTTTGAAAAGATGATGATGTCGTCCAAATATACGAGATAAAAAACATTAATTATGCCTTTAAGAGCCTTTTCCATCGCTGGATGGAACGTTGCTGGCGCGTTGGTGAGACCAAACGACATAACATTGAACTCAAATAGCCCAAATTCAGTTATAAATGCCGTTTTTGGTTTATCTCCTTCTTCTCCTCCAACTACTTTTACTAAAATAAATAAGGAGTATTGGGTTCGGGCACAGTTAGCTACTCTAAAGCACCGGGAAAACATGCCATTTGAAAATTTTGTCAATAAATTTTACATGCTAACAAACATTTATGGCTGAAGAGGAAAAATTATTCCATTTTAGAGAAGGGAACAAACGGCAAAATAAAGTTTTATTACTATTACTTTTTACAATTTAAATTAAAATTACTTTGCAAAAATTTCAAAATTCAAAATTTTTTTTCAAATTATATCAAAGCATTAAATTATTTTTGTGCATTTGCAAAAAATAAAATTGAAAATAGTAAATTGTAATAGTAATAAAACTTTATTTTGCCGAACAAACTAAAAAGGAAGTAACGTGTAGGAACATCCATACTTTAAGTGAGACGATTCACTTAGCCACTCAATTGGAACAAAATCAAAACAACTTACCTTCAATTAATTATCTTGGACACTCAAGGCATTCGAAAGGGAAGTTAACTGAAAGGTCTTTAAATAGCAGGAATCAAATTAACAAAAATAAACAGTACCAGAAAAGAGAAAAGAATTTTAGAGATAAATCTCAGAATAGGAAAAATAATTACGATGATCCTAAATTCGTAAAAAATGGGATCAGTATTTATCTAAGCTAGCATTTGCTTACAACACTGCGGTTCATATTCGAAATTACCTGTTGATCTTATGTTTCCTTGCCCTGAACTTGATTTAAATATAGATGTTCAATCTTACGCTAATAAAATCAGGACAGATCTGTTAAAGTGTTACGAAACAGTGGCCAAAAATTCGGACTATAAGGTTAGTAAATTTAAATTTTATGCGGATCGAAACGTGAGACCTGCGCAGTATGTGATCGGTGAAAGAATGTACCTGCTCAAACAATCTAAGAAAAAAGGTGTCTCCAAAAAATTAAGTCACAAGTGCAAAGGTCCCTATACTATTACCGAGATGCGAGGCGAACATAATTATCTAATTAGGCCTTATTCTGGTGGAAAGAAACAATTAGTTCATGCTAACAGACTGAAAAAATGTTTTAGACCAGAAGTTAACACTAGATATCAATCCTATGTAGAGGAGTCAGAAGTAGTTCCTTGTGAAAATCGGGACGAAGTAGCAGATACAGTTGAACCAGTCCATGAAATTCAAGTTGGAATCGATCATGAAATTTCTCAACTGATAAGGTTTTAGATACCGGGTAAAGCGTTACTGAATCAGTTGAAGTAGAGAGCTCTATCGAAAAGAGTAATACGGATTCTGATTTTGAACCTAATTATTACTTAAAGAAACAGATCGAATCAGCTCATCGTGCTGATTTATTGGCGGGGATGGAGGCTAGTCAGAGAAGGCCACAGCGAAGCAGGAAAGGGCCGGACCGACTTACCTATTTTTAAACGTGATATTTTTATCGTTTTATGTTATTGTTTTATTATTTATACTTACTTTTATTTATTATTTTCATGTGAGATGAAATTCGTTATTTTAATTTATCTATGCTAAAGAGGCCGTTCGAGCTGGTATTACAATGAATTGGGATTTGAAAGTGAAGACAATTTCGATGACTCAGTGATGGCTTCTAGCTGAGCTGCGCTAAATAAAGTTTAAAATACTTTAAAAGAGGTTGAGCACATGTTTTTGAAAAGTCGAAATCCACCGGATTAAAATTATACATAAATTTAATAAAATTAAAAATTTCAATTTTTTATGGAAGTTTAAAATTTTCATTTTCGAAATTTTAAATTTGTAATTTTTATAAAAGATTTAAATTTTTCATTTAATTTCTTTTAGAAACTAGTTAACCATGGCAGCGCAGAAAGTTTGTGAATACAAGCAGGTCCCTCTCGAGGTGCGTGTAGAACCGAGGCCGGGCATGAGAAATGTAACAAGGATGGGAATTGAGGAATGGGTATGGCGCAATGGTGGTCAGCAGCGCGGAGGTTTATTAAGGTGTCGGTTTGTGGAGAGAAGAACAACCACAATTATTTTCATGGCAATGGTCGAAGTACAGCAAAATCAGTGGCTTTTGGAAATGGTCAGGACCACATCGTTTGACGGCCAGTTGATGGTTTGCGGTCCGGAAAATTTTACCTCGTGTTGGGTACCGCTGGAACCACAACCAAAACGAGCAGCTCAGGTCGACCAGAATTCGCCTATTTTAGAACAAGTGAACCCAGAACCAATCCCAGCAGCAGCTGCAGCAGCACCAGCACCGGTCGTTTTAAGACCCAATGTCACCATCAACCTCAACGCGGATCGGATATTACGCGGAATTATTGGTAGTGGCCGCATGATGAGACAATTGCAGGGCACCGTTCCCAACCCTGACCTGTTCAGAGCCGCGTCACCAGTCGCATCTGAAGATGAGGAACAGGCCTTTGTTGAAGTTGTTGCCGAGCTCAACGAAAAATTTTGTTATTTATACTGCTGCGTTATATTACCCCGCACATCAGGAGCCGTTCTTCCTTGGCGAGGGAGTAATGTAACACAGTCAGTATAAATATTTTTGTTATTCTTTTATTTTATTTTTATTTTATTTTTTCCCTCTCTCTCTTTATTTTTATTTTTTTTAATAGCGCACGCTATTAACAATTAATGCTTATATTTTTATAAAGTTTTACATTTTTTGGAGTCATGAATAAAAATTTAATAAAGAACTATAGCGGTTTTCCCGTAAAATTTGGCCCAATGTTTAAATTTAATCTTTTTTTTTAAAATAAGGACTGTAAGCAGATTAAAAAAAAGCTTTATTATTGTATTAAATTATAAGCTCTTTTTTAAAATTTTTTTTTTTACAAGATCATGGGAAATTCCTGGTAAAGTTTAATTTTTTGATTAGAATAAACTTAACAAAGTATTTTTCCTTTGTTAATTAATTAAATAAAAAATTTATATATGTTTTTTTTTTCGCTTTTTGTAAAAAAGTATAACTTTTAAATAAGAATCACGAAACTCTTTAACGTGTGTTTTTGATTTTTTGGATAATAAAAATCTATTAAAAAATTATGGTTCTCCTGACAATGCTTGTCACGTCTTGTTGCTAAAATTGATGGAGCATGGACGCGACGCAGAAACTGTGTAGTATAACAATATCAAAAAAGGTAAAAAATATAGAAAAAGATTTTTATTCAATAAAGCTGATTTAAATAAGCTCATTTAAGTTAAAAAAAACTTCTAAGATCTAAGATTTCTAAGAACTAAGTATTTTCTTAACGTAGGTAAATTTTTCTACATCCAAGAAAACAGATAAAAAAAATTTTTTTCTATGGACCTTTTTCAAGAACGGTAATATGTTGAATTAGTTAGATTAAACAACTGTTCTGTTTGCATTAAAATGGTTTTATAGTTTACCCAAAATATACTTTTTTAAGTCGTGTTCAAATCCATCACTCGGGAATCTTTTTTCGTATTAAATTGAACTAAAAATTATTAATTTTCTTGTAATCGACGAATTAGGAAATGAACCAATTTTTCATATTTTCAAATCAATTTTTATATTACTTAGCAATTTGAAGCTATAGGAAAAGTGGAAAAATTAAAAAGTAATATCAAATTGAACGAATTGAAATGAGTGAATTGGAATTATATTCACAGTCCCAATTTAAAAAATTCACATTTTAAATTCCCAATTTAAAAAATTTAAATTCATGATGCTATCATAAATAGCATCGGACTGGTGCTTTTCTTTAAACATTTTTTTCTTATCACTTAGCTTTTAATAAAGTTATGTTAGTCTTAATTTCTGAATAGATATTTTCAAAAAATTAACATTTTAATCATTATAAAATTTTTTATAAATTAAATTTTTCAATTGTAAGCATTATTTATCATTAGTTTGTTTGAAAATGTTAAAAGTTGGCGATATTGTCATGGTTCCAAGAAGTGATGGTAATTTCTTAAAGTCTTTATCTATTAAAACAATTACACATTTAAAAACGTTTAGGAACTTTTCAAACATCTGGTAAGTTTCGAAAACTCTCAGTCTATTTTTAAATAAAAAAAGCCTTTTATTTATAAATTACCTTGATTTAAATTTTATTTTAAATTATTCGATGATATTATAAAATTTAAATTAACAATTAACTTTTTTTGGATATGATCGAATTTTGGTCTTGTTTTAATTCAAAAGCAATCAATTTTTTGAAATTTCATTTTTAAATTTCAAAAATTTTTTTTTATTTGTATGTAACTTTGCATTAAAAAGAAATGTGCATAGAAAAAATATAATATAAGAGGACATAGTTAAACTTTAGTTCACGAACTGTTCGTGAACTTGTCAAAAACTTCTCGTCGAGGTTTTATTTTTTAACAAATAGAATGTTGAACCATTGGAATCAGTTCCCAAGTGAATTGGTAGAAGCAAGATATCAAATGTTTTAAAGCTAATCTAAGCTTGATGAATAGTTAAATAGCTTAATGTGTGGTCGAAAATTTTCTGAAGTTTCAGTGTTTATAATAACACTACTCCTACTACTAATGTCTTTAGTATAGAAAAACTTTAGAATGATTTTCTTTTTATTTTATTAAATTTCCAAAATCTAAGTTTCATTTTAATTTTAAATTACAATGCATAATTCTCTCAAATTCGGAAGGTTTTGTTTTTTTCTCTTATGAACAATTTCTCGTATTTCTCGTTTAAAAATTTATATAAACTCGTATGAACAAGAACGTTCATGGACGTTAATTTTTGGAGCATATAAAAGTTTATTTTTATTTACGTGTAGAAACTGTAGAGAGATTAAGCGATTTGAAGTAAATAATAAATTCACACATGTCAATAAATAATATTTTAAAACAATTTATTTTTTTTCAATTTTTAAAATACAGTCAACTCTCGTTAATCAAAACTCCGATAAGACGAACTTTTGGAGCTTAAATGGAAAATTTTGACAACCAGATTTTACTTTTCAATGAAAATTCAGTTGGTTAAATCGAACAAAATTAATTCGAACCATGATTTTATACTCCCAAAAATTCGGATTAACGAGAGTTGACCGTTTAAAAACTTTTGAAATAACACCAATCGTCCGCTAAAAATTGATCATTATATTTTTTTGAAATTTCTCAATTAATTTTCAAAGCTTGACATGAAAAATTGAAATTAAAAAAAAACACCACAATTAAAAATTAATTTTTCCATGAAATTAATTTTTAACAAAGCAAATTTGGATATAATAAAATCTGCTTTCATTTTCTTTTGAATAACCAAAAGTTAAAAAATCTTAAAATTTTTGGTTATGCGTTATTATGTAGAACCTTTCTGCACAATCGAAAATATTTTATCCAATTTTTTAATATAAATAAAGACTCAATTATTAGTTGTTTCGGAATTAAGTTTTGAATTAACTATTGTTTTGATACTTAACTTCAAATAAGAAGATATTTGAATTCAGTTATACATGGAATTTTCATATAAAATTATTATTAAGCAATAATTTTCTAAATAAGGTCCTTTTGTTGACGATTTAAAAAAAAATTAAATTTAAAAATTTATTTGACAAAAATTATAAATAAATTAAAATTTTTTATTTTATATGATATTTTAAAAAATGTTTTTTTAATTCTTCTTTTGCTTGATCTAAATTTCTTTTTTTGACGTTTATTTTCTTGTACTTAGGATGTCCATGTCTTTTAAGTTCTTCATTTATTTGACTCAAGCGCAAAAATTTGTTATTTTGGTCTAAATCATTTATTTTTAGCATTGTATTTTCTTTGCAAGTTTCGAATTTTTTTTTACAGAGACTCCTATCAATTAATTTGGAAGAAACTTGGTTTGGCACTTCAACGCTTATTTTACGTTTTTTGCTTCTCTGTAACAAATCTGTAAGAAACAGCTTCTTTTCTAAAGTGTCTAGTAAAATTGGATCATTACAAATTTTTATTTCAGTATTTATATTTTCATCTTGATTTGTATAATTTTTAGATTTATCAATATAATTAACAATTTTCTCAATTTTCAAATCAGTAATTATTGTACAAATCAGTAAATTTTTCGTCATAAAAAAAATAATAGTAACTACTGATATTTTCAACCATTCTAAAATTTCCTATTATTTGAGTGTTTGGCTCAATAATGAAGGCGTATGTTAAAATTGGTCCAAGATTTCTTTTTTTTCTATATTCATTTGAAAGTGACTGTTGTTTATGAATCGCGTCTACAATATCTTGACTACTACACAACATTTTTTCTAAAGACGCTTGTCTAACAAAATTACTAATTACTGAAAAATGCTGATCACGACGATTCTTGCCATGTTTTTCTCCAAAAATATTGTATTTTACCATAATTTTCTCATTTGCCAACTCGTTAAATAAATAATAAAGAAATTCAGCGCATCTAAAATGAGTCCCAGCGTCGGTCCATATTGTATAATTTTTTTTCTCAATTTTCTTAAAAATTTCCTGCTTTCTCAAAAATCTTTTTTGAATAAAAATTTATATTTTTACCCAAGATTTAAAGTTTAAAATTCAATACCGAAAAGCATTTACAACATCTTTTCCTTTTTGCGATAAAAAGAATCCAATAATATCTACGTTAATTAACTGAATTTTATCTTATGATACACTCCAAAGCCCAGTAGGGTTCTCTGTTGTTGGTTTCGATATTTTCGGCTTATTTGCCTAGGACTCATTCCTTTAAAATACATTATCTTAAACTTTTTAACAAAAGATGATACAAATGTAGCGAAAATAAAGCTACAATAAAAGGAGAAAAATAATAAAGCTACAATTTTAAAATTACCAATAACTAATTTTTGCTTCCAATCGATTTCAATTAAAATAGAGTCTTAAGTTAAATGTTCTCGATCAAAGTTATATGAATTTCTTTTTCTATGCGCAATATCAAAATTTCTTTCAATAATTTCAATGTCTTTAATATTTTTCAAAATATGATCGACATCAATTCTTAAAATAATTCTGAAAATATACCCAAATATTCGAAAAAAAAAAAAAAAAAAAAAATTTTACCCTTTTTTTTTCTCCAATTCGAGAAAATTCATCATTTCAATAGAATTGTTCATTTCTTTAAACCTTAATGATTTACATGATTTAAATGCATTACTTTTTAATTTCTTTATCAATGGAAAGTTTATTTATTTTTTATAATTTTCATTATGTTATTTTTACTTTTTTATATTCGCAGTATTCACACAAGTCTGTTAATCTAAAAGGATTTTTAAAATAACAAGGAACGTATTTTAAAAAGGTTGAGAAACTTATTCGATTTTTCAGTGGAAAACTAGTGTATTCCTGAATAAAAGGAATCGACGAGTAGTACGCATTCATTTTACATCTTTTTAAAAATCGATTGGATAGTATAGTGCTCTTATTTTTAATGTGCATTTCAATATCTTGCTGTATTTGCAAACTTATTTTCTTTATTCCACCTAAAATTTAAAGGACTTTGGTTAAAATTAAATAAATCTTTTTTTTCAATTCTTTTTTTTTCAACTTTCAACTATGTGTTATTTTAGATTCAACTTACGTTGAAACGAGTGACTTTTTTTGGATTTTAAATAAAACGAAGTAAATTAAAATATAATACCTAGTTGTCTTTTCTTGGAATTATTGCAGTTATTCCACATATATTTAGAAATATTAAAGCCCATTTTCTTAGCTGTGCTTAAGGAAAATCCTGCTTTTTTTATTGGTAAAATGAAACAATGTTTTTCTTTCGGTTTCATTTTGTTAATTTGCGAACTAAGACCTTCCAAAGCAGATATATAATTTTTCCTTAAATAATTTTTTTCTTTTTCTCTTAAAATATCATTTAACATATTTTCGATATCATTTCCTTAAATTTTAAAAGAAGTTACTAATTTTGAAAATAATAAAGTTTTAGCCTAATAGCTGGAGCGCGATGTTATATTCTTTAAAGTACGTATTCTTAGGTCAGCTAACGTAATAACACGAATTTTTAAAGTCTTTGCTTCGAAATGAGACTTAAATCTCGTCATATAGGGTTCAAAACATAAATTAAACCTGAATTTAATTTAACCTGACTTATTGTGACGTAACGATACGTGTAAGTAAAAGGTCATTTTTCGTTCTGCTGCAGCAAAAGGCTAAACTCTATACAGTTTTTATTTTAAAAGCTAAACCTGAGATTTTTTTTTAAGTATTCTCTTATTTGATTTTCTATTTTTTTTTTCTCCCAAAAAGTAATCGTTGACCATTTAAAGGTTTGCATTTTTTATTTCTAAAATAAAATATTATTTTTAAAATAATAAGTAAAATCTAAAAATTCCATGAATTATTAATTAAAGAAAATAGGACTTTTAAAAAATTGATTGCCTAAACCAAAATTAGTTGGACAGAATTTTTAGATTATCAAAAAATATTTTCTTAATAAATCTTTTTTAAAATTTATAATGAAAAATAATTTTTATTTTCTAATGACAATAAAAGCTGATTTTGTTTTAAACGTAAATCGGGTGTGCCATTTTTGTTTAATCCTTTGGGCAAAAAAACTTTTCTATTTTCCGTAAAACGTAAATCAGGAAGTCCATTTTTATTCAAGCGAGTTGGAATAAAATTAAGATCAGGTTCTTTAAGGTACTGATAGTCTTGATGTTTGATTTTATTTCTATAAAAAACTAAATATTCCTCAACACTTTTAAAAGACATATTTGTTTTATTCTGAAAAATCTTTAGAGTCCTTAAATTGAAAACAAAATTAAAAATTTTTTTTTAAATCCGAAAAAAAAAAATTCTTTACTTCAAGATCTTCGTTCGACTCATAAAAGTCTCTTTCACCAGTGCGAATTTTAGTCGTCTCTAATTTAAAATTTTTTTATAAATTTTTGTTATTAACACTTTCGAAATCGCCATCAAATTGACTGCTTTTGATTTGACTAGACGTAAAGTTGAACTTTACATTTTGAGGAACATAAAACCCATTTTTTTTTGGTCAAAAACAGATTTTTCCGAATTTAGAAACCGCTCATTGCTAGATTGATTTTTTTTTAATGCCATAATTGATTTAGACGTTTTTTGCTCATCCATTTCACTTTGCTTTTTCATGCTCTCTAGATTCGGAACTTCATGATGTTTAGGCTTGATTTTTGAGTCATTTTTACTTGGGCCAAAACTTTGAGACTCGTTCTTTAAAATTTAAAACAAAATTAAAAATTTTTTTAAATAATTAATGATAATTTTCTTTTATTTTTAAAAAAATCAACTTAAACGCATAACTACGACAATAAGCGACATTTTTTGAGCAATATTATATATTACAAACGAAAAATCAATACGATTATCGTCTTTAAGTACGATAACAAGAATATCGAATTATATTTAACAAAATGGAATCAAATTATAATCATTCTCAACCAGAATTCAGTTTAAATTCTCTGAAGAATGAGGTAAGTAAGATAAATACAGTTTTATCTCATTTTTTTCCATTTGAAAAACATATCCCCAATGAAAACGATATGAAAACACCTAATGTCGCTTCAAACTTAAAACTACTCGAACTTAACAGATGTTTACAAATCTCTATTCTTAAACTAATTGATGATGAATTTAATACACGTAATGAACGTAAAAATAAACTAGTTATTGTAGGGTTACCGTTTACTGGTAATATTGACTTATCAATACGCCGTTTATATAATGTACTGAAGCATTCACTACCTATTAATTATTATCGAATAAAATCGAAATTCAAATCTACTAAACAAACTATTTCGTCACCAATTATATGTGAAATGTTAAACCGAAATGAAGTAGAAAGTATACTACGTAATTCTTATCGTTTGAAAAAAACAGACGAATTCAAAAATACCTATATAAATAGACATATGACAGCAAACGAACGTATAATAAATGCGATTAAGAGGAAAAATAAAAATTTAAATTTAAATATACCTGTGTCAAGTTCAACTAAATTAGCACCAAATGTACCAATGTCAAGTCAAAACTTGAATCAGTCAATCATGAAGACCCAAGTCGACAAATCGTCTAATTCACAACCAACTAATTCAAGTCTAAATAATACACCGGTACACTTAGAACAAAAAAAGTTGAACTCAAGACCAAGTTCAACTAAATTAGAACCAATATCATCAACTAGTAAAATTAATTTTAAAATAAAGGTTTATTCATCACAAACATCTGACTTAACTGATGAAATTTCTCTATCAAATAATAATAATCAAAAAATTGTAAAGGCGTTTGGAATTGAAATTTTACAGAGTGATTTACACTCACTTAATTCTGGCTTTAAACTTAATGATAAAATTATTAATTTTTATCTTAATTTAATATGTATAACAATTGATAAAATTTCATTTGCTTCAATTGATTCTTTATTCGTAAAAAAAATACTTCCAGATGACCATAGGGGTATCTCCAAATGTTTTGAAAAATTCAATCAAGCAAATATGAAAATTATTTTTTTCCCACTTTTATTAAACAATAATCATTGGTCTCTATTAATTTTTGATATTCACATAAAAAAAATTATTTATTATGACTCATTATTTAACATGGTTGATAATATTTCAATTATTAAGAAAGTTATTGCAACTCTCTCAAAATATATTGTGTTTTTAAAAAACTCTTCAGAATGGGAACTAAGTCAAAATTATTTATGCCCTAAGCAGACTGGTGATATTGACTGTGGTGTTTTTGTTTGCCAATATGCAAAATATTTTGGACTTAAAAAAAATTTTGATTTTACTCAAAATGACATTTGCCGAAAGCGTTCAGAAATGTCAAAAGAAATTTTAAATTTTGAAATTGACTCGTTAGAATCCAAAGTTTGACAACCAACTAGTTATATTGCTCAAGATAAAAAAATTAATTTTTTAACAAAACTTAATAAATTTACAAATAAAGACTCAAAATTTCATATTCTTCACTTAAATGTAAATAGTATTTTAAATCATCTTAGTGAAATCGATTCAATTTTAAATACGAAAGAATTTGACCTGGTTTTTTTATGTGAGACCAAACTTGATGACTCTTTTCCTAACTCGTTCTATAAAAATGATTTTTACTTTAAGATAAGACTCGATAGAACACGAAATGGAGGAGGTCTTATTGTGTTTATTAAAAATAGCTTAGCGGTTTCTAAATCGATTTTCGTTGAAAAAATGGAGCTTATTTATTTTCAAATTAAGACACGAGGACAAATATTAAATTTTTTTTTTTCATATCGTGCACCAAATTTTAAAGAGCTACTTTTTCTTGATAAACTTGAAGACTTCTTGCATTCGATAAATTTGAATGAACCTCTTTTCATCATTGGTGACCTTAACATGGATTTTAATAAAACTGAAAATAACATCCACAAGTTTATTGATAATAATGACTTGATAAACTTTATCACTAAACCAACAAGAATAACATCGAAATTCTATAAAAAAAGTAATTCAACTAGAAGCTCATCTACTATGATTGACCTTTTGCTACATAATGGAGATCTTATTTTAAGTACAGATGTTATCGACTGTCCATTTAGTGACCATCATTTTGTTGTTGCAAAATTAGATTTAGCTAAACCGCCGAACTTATTTAAACAAATAGAGTGTAGAAATCTATCAGCTGAAAATATTCTAAAAATTAATTTACTCATAGAGAAAATTGATTTTAAAAATATCAAGAATTTTGATAACATCAATGATAAATGGCTTTTTGTTAAAAACGAAATAACAAAGATAATTGATTATATTGCCCCTTTAAGGAAAATTACCCTTAGAAATGTCAACCAATTTCCGTGGTATGATGATTATTTAATCAACTTAAAACACCAAAAAAACGCTGCTTATAAACGGTCTATTCGAACTCAATCGGCAGGAGATAAAGAAATTTATAATTCACTAAACCTTACGTTTAACAAATATAATGAGTAGAGATTAATTGATTATTTTAAGGATAAATCAATGAATGATTTTAGAAATTCAAAAAAATTTTGGGAATACTATTCTTCCAAAATAAAAGTAAAATCAGATAAATCGAATACTAATCCTATTCATCATATAAAATTTAATGGTAAACAATCAGAAGGCAAATCTGATTTATGCAACATGTTTAATGGGTTTTTCACATCTATTTCATCATCATCAGAATTTTCATCCTACGAAGCAAAAAGATTTGTCGAGCAAGAGATGAATATTAATCAATGTATTGACAAATCTGATTTTAAATTTAGCTTTACAACGACCTCAGAAATAGATGAGCTTATTTCTAATATTCCTTCATCAAGTGCTCCAGGTATTAGTGGTATACCTCTTTATGTGTTGTCTCTTGTACATATTATTAAGTCAAATGAAATATTATAATTACATCATTTGGTCTAATTTTATTTTTAAATATTAATCCTTTTTAGAAGACAAAACTCTAAAATTGTTCAATCATGTGTTTTCATAATTTAAACTTGTATTCTAAAATAATAAAAAAACTAAAATTTTACATACCTAAAGTAAAAGGAAAAAATGCCTAAATTAAGGTGGAATAAAAAAAAGATAAACAAGTTTATTCTCCGATTAAGTAAAGGACAAGTTATGCAATAATAATTAGTTTGTTTATCGCGAAAACTAATTATTTTTGCATAACTTATAATTATCTCTTATGTCTAGCTTAAACATTTAGACTCAATGAAACTTGATAAGTAAATATTCCCAAATTAAGCTGACCGGTCTAAAATTTTAATTTTGAGAATGAAAAAAATTATTTTCATTGGTTTAAAAAACAATTTGAAAACGAACCTCGTTTGATTAAAATTGTTAGACTATTGTACTTAAATTGGTATCATAAAGAAGTGAATGTAATTTCTGTCCCCCAAAAAATGACTGATTTTCTAGCCTAATTTCGATATTTTTCAAAATCGAATAATTTCAATTGTGAAGTTTATTTTTATTCACTAATTTCAATTCAGCATTATAAGTTTAAATTGCTACAAATTGCAACTTTTTTGCTTTATCCAACAAACCAGAAAAAAAATTTATTTTTCATAGGAAGAATTTTATGAGAACTAACTAAGTACTAACAAGAGTCACAAAATTCGAAAAATAAAATTGTATAAGTAAAATTTTCCTTTTCATATTTTAGTATATGAATTGCATCGAAATACCAAGCAACTTCAATTTTAAAAAGACTTAATCCTTAA
>NTPY01001021.1:271074-289632 GCA_002922825.1 Brachionus calyciflorus
AATAGCATCATCATAATAGCAAAAAAAAAGCAAAAAAAATAAATTCAAAATTTATGATCAAAATAGCTTGTGTCATAATGGCATATTTAAAATAGCATAAAATTAATAAACAAAAATTATTTAAAAAATGGATGCTGTTATAGATTCAATTGACAAACTTTCGCTCGAAAATTCGAATAAAGATAAAAATGAGCTTAGTAAATTCAAAGCAAATATAACACTATCACAAAAAAGTCATCCTCAACTTCACCATTTAGGCTATTTTTTTCGAACTTATTCTTCTAATAAGGTCAGCGGAAGAATAAATTGGCGCTGTTTGTATACAAATTGCAAAGCAAATGGTTATACTTTTTGTGATAAAGTTGGTGAGTCGTGCGATTTTTTTATTGTCAATGAAGATCATCGTCATGAACCGGATTTAGTTAAGTTTGAACTATTGGAAAGGCGACGTTTGATTAAAGAAAGAGCTACTAATTCTAATGACAAAGCAAGAAAAATTTTGAGTTTATTAGAAAAACCATATGATAATACAGTACGAGTTCAAATACCATCATACAGTGCTGATAGACAAGTAATACAACGCGTGCAAAAAGCAAATAAGCCCAACTATCCAAAAGAGCCCGACTCTTTAGCCTCAATTGATATACCGGATTTTTTAAAAATAAGCATTAGTAATGAACTATTTTTATATTTTGACTCTGGCCCAGAAGATTGTGAACGTTTTTTTATATTTTGTACATTAAAAAATCTAAAACTTATTGAAAATCGTGATATTTTTTGCGATGGGACTTTCGAAATAGCACCCAAGTTATTTAAACAAGTGTACACGTTTCATGTGATGATTGATGGTCAATCTTTTCCTGTAATTTATGTTTTTTTAACAAGAAAGACACAAGATATTTACACTAAAATGTTAAGTAAAATTAAAGAAGGGACTAGTGGGAGTCCAAAATCAATAACATCTGATTTTGAACAGGCCTTTTTGAATGCTTCGGCGACTGTGTTCAAAGATGCCGAAGTTTATGCTTGTTTTTTTCATTTTCGTCAGTCCATGTGGAAAAAAATTCAGGAACTTGGACTGAGTGTAGAGTATAGATCAAATAAAGAAATTTATAGAGCATTAAATT
The DNA here is from genome assembly GCA_002922825.1 of Brachionus calyciflorus. Classification (NCBI taxonomy): domain Eukaryota; kingdom Metazoa; phylum Rotifera; class Eurotatoria; order Ploima; family Brachionidae; genus Brachionus; species Brachionus calyciflorus. The sequence continues at coordinate 272,202 of NTPY01001021.1, forward strand.
TGCCGCAATGTTTAGCTTATATTCCATGTGAAGATGTTTTGTCTGGTTTTGAAGAGATTAAGAATCACGTTAATCTTGAAGATAAGAGATTGAAAGATTTTTATGACTATTTTGGTGCAAATTATGTTGTGGTTTATGAAGTTAAGAGAGGTCGTTATAACAAAATAATACAAGTTGCGAAGGAACCAAGATTTCCTGTCAAACTTTGGAGTATACATGGTCGGATATTAGACAATATTCCAAGAACAAATAATTTTTGTGAAAGTTGGCATAACGCTTTTTCTGGTTTATTGAATAGTCACCCTCTAGTGTATGAACTGATTGATGTTTTACGTACAGAACAAAATAAAATGGAAACAAATTTAATAAAATTGACGTCGTGTGTTGGAAAAAAAACAAAAAAAAGCTGTGAAGAATCAATTATCGAGATTTTGAAAAATTATAAACAAGAAAATAAATTAGAGTCTTTAAATAAAATTTTATTAGTTCTATAATTAATTAATTGAAATAAAATTAGACTTTGCTTTTTTTTGCTATTTTGAATTATTTATTTTAATAAAGCTATTTTGATTAGTTTTTGCTGTTTTAATTATTTTTATTTTGATACTTAATTTAATTAAATGCTGTTATGATAATTGCTATTTTGATTAAATGCTATTATGATTATTTTTTTTTTGATACGTTTTATTTTGATAATTTCCCAAAATTGAGGCTATTAAAGAAACACAAGGAAAACAAGAGGAACTTTCTAAAGAGAACATAAACAAATTAGAAAATCTTTTGAAAGAAAGTCAGGATAAGCAATTAACATTGGTAAAATTTTTTTAACTGTGGAAAAATTTTTGAATGTTTTTGATATTTTTTTGAAAAAGTGAATGAATTGACTACAAAAATAGGCGAGTTATACAAAAACATTGATACAATTGATTTTGAAGGACAAAAAACTAACAATGAATTGATTGAAATCAGGAATAAACTTCAAGACGGTAATTTTTTTTTGAATAAAATATTTTTATTTTAATTTTTCTCGTCTGGCAAACTATTGTCTTTATTTTAAAAAAATTTTAATTGGTATCTAATCAAAATTTAAATTTCTTTATAATTAAAGCTGAAAGAAAAATTAAAGAGTTCGAGGAAACAAATGACGATAATTCTGATGAGATCGAATTAATTTCAAGTAAGGACTTTAAATGCCCTTCAAAAAATTGCAATGGAAATGGGAATATACATCCGGACAAAAAAGCCCATTACAGGTATTTTATATAGAAATTTTTAATGTTAAAAAGGAAATAAATATAATTCTATCACATCTAGTTTCGCGAATTGTCCTAAAAATCCAAAAAATTCGAAAATTAATCAAATTTCCGAAGAATTTAATAAAAAAATTCAGGAATTATACGGAAAAATCAGAGATTTTGAAACACAAAATAATTCAAATATTGAAGAAAAAGATGTTTCTGAAATAGATGAATTAAGAGAAAAATATCATAGAATGAAAAAAAAATACAAAGATGTCAAAGAAAAGCTTAAAATTCAAGTAATTTCAAAATATTAATATTTTGGAATTTTTAATAAAAGTTTTTTTAAATTTTTCTTGAAGGCTGAAGAAAAAAATGAAGAACAAGTAAACCAAGATATTGAATTTGAACGATTACAAGAAAAATATATTAAATTAAGAAATAAATATACCGAATTTAAATCAAAAAATGTAATATTTTATTAAATGAAAGTTTTTTTAACAAAAATTAAAAACTGAAAAAAATTTCAATATTTAAAGGAAGAACCAACAAAAGAATTAGATTGTGACAATCCTAAATTTGTTTCATTGGGAGATTTTTCGAAAATCGATTCTGAGAAAATATCGGTTAGTCAAATTTAAAATGAATTTTGTTTTCAACGATCTAAATCATTTTATCTCTTTTTTGAAGAAAAAAACTAAGAGTACTATTTCAGAAGAAGAACTCGAAGAAAATTATGAAATTGGGGTATATAAAAGCAACGGAAAGAGAAATAATAGACCAGTTTTTCGTGCCCCATGTGGAACCCCGTTTCTATTTAACCCAGGAAACACNATTCAGGAATTATACGGAAAAATCAGAGATTTTGAAACACAAAATAATTCAAATATTGAAGAAAAAGATGAATCTGAAATAGATGAATTAAGAGAAAAATATCATAGAATGAAAAAAAAATACAAAGATATCAAAGAAAAGCTTAAAAATCAAGTAATTTTAAAATATTAATCTTTTGGAATTTTTAATAAAAGTTTTTTCAAATTTTTCTAGAAGGCTGAAGAAAAAAATGAAAAACAAGTAAACCAAGATATTGAATTTGAACGATTACAAGAAAAATATATGAAATTGAGAAATAAATATACCGAATTTAAATCAAAAAATGTAATATTTTATTAAATAAAAGTTTTTTTAACAAAAATTAAAAACTGAAAAAAATTTCAATATTTAAAGGAAGAAACAACAAAAGAATTAGATTGTGACATTCCTAAATTTGTTTCATTGGGAGATTTTTCGAAAATCGATTCTGAGAAAATATCGGTTAGTCAAATTTAAAATTTATTTTGTTTTCAACGATCTAAATCATTTTATCTCTTTTTTGAAGAAAAAAACTAAGACTACTTTTTCAGAAGAAGAACTCGAAGAAAATTATGAAATTGGGGTATATAAAAGCAACGGAAAGAGAAATAATAGACCAGTTTTTCGTGCCCCATGTGGAACCCCGTTTCTATTTAACCCAGGAAACACTAAACATTACATTTATGGAAAAGAGCGTGAAAATATTGAATTTTTTTAAGTTTTTTTTTGATTTTTCTTTTTAGTTTACTTTAAAGTTTATTTTTTATTGTTTGTTATTATTAAAAAAAGTTTTCCTGCATTTTCGAATGTATACACCATTACCAAATCGTTTATTTTTAAATCCATTTTCAAATATTAAAATTAAAGTTATGTTGAATTCATTCGAAAATGCAAGTTAACGAGGTAATGAAAGATCAAAAATTAACCAAATTTTTTATTATATGATTTTTTTACTCTTTTTGAGCAAAAAAATTTCGGTGTTCCATCTTTCAGAAAAAAGCGGTCTAGATCTTATCTAGCAATTTTTAGTAAATTCTTAAAATATTAAAATTTTTCCTAAATACTATGCCTTTTCTTGTATTAACACTTCGTTAATCGGAGAATGTTATTTTTACATTATGAAAATTTTTTTTATTAATACATATCAAAGATTTCTGAAAAAAAAGATATTTCGTCAGGAAATGGTGAAGCTGTCTTTTGCAACGGACTTTTGGTTTTGAATTTATAAATAAATTCAAATGTCATACTGGTTCAAATGGTTTTTTATAAGTTGGCCTTTCAAGCAGTCGACCATTTCTAATTATCAATTAAATCACTGTTAAAGGCACTCGTCTGTTTTTCTAGCGACTGATCCTTGCAGTGCCTTAATTTTACGGTTTTAAAAAATTGTAAATCTTTGATTCTTTGTGAAAAAAAATTTTAACTTCCTGTAAAGCTTCATTTTTTAGTAAGATCAAAAATTGATCAGACTTTCCAAAATGGATTTAAAATTCTAGAGGATGAAGCTTTAACATATGTTTTATTTTTTCGAAAAAATCAAGATCCAATTTTTAGACCTAAAAGGAATGGAAAGGTTGGGAGAAGACAGAATAAACCCTTTAAACAGTTGATTTAATTTAATTAGAAATCGTCGAAAATCGTTCTTGGTTTAGGCTAACTATTTAGAAAATCATTTGGACAATTTATTTATTAAATTCAAAACTAAAAATTGAAAATTATTCGTTGCTTTTGTCAGAATCATTGATTCTGGATAAATCTTTTATTTTCGAAATCTTTTAAATGTAAAAATAATAAAAAAAAGTTTCACAATTAAGATATTACGACTTCGATGAACGATTTAACTGAACAATGTTATGCACCAAAACATGACTTTTCGGCTTGTACCCAATTTTTGAATTTTTGAATTTTTCAACTAATCAAAAAATATGGCAAAAAAGAAAATTCGTGTTTTGGTGCATGCAGCTATTCGGGAGGGTTAAGGTAATATTTGGAAAGGTCAAATTTAGCTTATTTTAATTTTTTAAGAAGTTTTCGGTATTTTGCCAGTATAGGACAAGTCGATTTTTTTTGAAATATGGAGATTTTTGTCTTTTGTTAGTCTCAACATTAATTATATGAATATTATTGAAACTCTTATTTTAAATGAAATTTTTTTTCAATTTGACAGAAATTATAATAAAATTTTATTGAAATTTTTTAATACTAAATTGTTGATAAATGTCAAAAGCTACAGCATTTGACTAAAAAAAGACGTTTATCCACTTGATAAATTAATCAAAAATTCAACTTTTAAAAAGGAATCAAAAGATTAAGTGTTTTCAATTTTATTATAAATTCATTAAAGAAGTACTTAAAAAAAACAAATCAACTTTTACACATGATTTTTATTTAAAGACAAGTATAGTTATTATCAAATTTAAGTTGTAAAAGATTATATATTGTTGAAGAACACTTTATTTGCTAAAATTTTATCAGATTTATAGATGAATTTCTCTTTATTGAATCCTCCTTGACTCGATAACAATTAAATATTAAAAAAATGGCGGCTTTAAAAAAAATAAATTTTTTTTTAATCTTAAATTTTTATCAATTAAAATAAAGTTTATTTCAAATTACAAATTTTTCAGCTTTCATGAAATATAACTTGTTAAAAGAAAAAATTAAACAGGCCAAGCTGCTTTCAGTAACTTTTACTTTAAGTAATTTTTGATATGGGAACACAAAAGATGGTTTATATCTTTTACCTTCAGCAGAGATCTTTGGCGCTAAGAAAAGAGCTTTAAAATTTTAAAAGTAACAAAGGCAATTTAAGAAAGTTGAGTTTCATTTTGTTATTTTAACGGCACTTTAAACCCAATTTTTTTCGGTAAAGGTTTCCGTTACCTTATTTCTCAATCAGGCATACGCAGGTTCTCAATCCAAAAAAGAAGATCACTGTTAATTAACCCGAAAAACTTTGAAAAATAATTAGAGTGGGATTTTTAGGATAAATTCAGATTGCAGAGTTTTTTCTATTTATCTCAAAGCTGAATAAAATAATTATTTTTTTTAAGATTAAAATTTGAGTTGAAATATTTTCGGACTTTTTTTGCGGCTTTAAAATACCTATTAACATTTTTCAATTTTATCTCGAAGACATTAAAATAAAATAGCGAGGCAACAAAGTATTTATTTTAGGAAGGCAAAATGTAATTTATTGTACATTTTTATATTTTTACATTTTTACATTTTTGAGAGAAAAAATAAAAATCTCAAAATATAAAAATGTACAATAAATTACATTTTGCCTTTAGGAAAAAATTATTGAATTTACCATTTTTTTGTCAAAACGTCGTCGCTTGTTTAAAATAATTGATTGAAAATCAGAAATTAAAATTCTTCAATTTAAGGGTAAAATTAATTTTTCTTTTAAAAATTGCAAAATTAACTTTACAGAAATAATAGGTTAATATTATTACCGCAAAATCATATAAGAAAAAATTTTTCTCAATTTTTACATCAAACAGAAATTTAATAATATATATCTCTTATAAACCTTTAAAATAAAAATTCTTTTTCCTAAATTGTAAAATAAACATTACAAAATAGCAGTTCTGCAAAAGCGGTTCCAAAAATTTTTTTTTAATTTTTTTTTTTGTTTAATGTGTAGCAAAATTGTTACAAAATGTAGCATTTTAAAAAACAAAAAAATAATAAACCCAAAAAAAATGGCAAAGAAAATGCTGAATTGAAATGAGCGAATTGACATGAACTTCACAGCCCCTGTAAGCAGTATTGTTTGTAAAAATCCAAGTCAATACGGTTTCGTTAAGCGTTCTTGCTCAAATTTCTATTACACAGTAACTGACTTAGCAATGGATTGGTTTTCAGCAGAAAATTACTGTCAGTCATTAGGAGGCCATTTAGTCACATCTAAAAATTTAGATGATGACAAATATCTTCAATGTAAGAAAATTTAAAAAAAAAATGAAATTTAGAAAAAATTAAGTGTATTATTTTTCTTAGCGGTGAAACCAAGAGAGGGTGAAAAACAAATGTGTTTCTGGTCCTGGACTAAAATCAAAAGCGTTAGAATTACATAGTCAGATTTATAAAAATAACATTAGTCAATTTGGATTTCAAGCAAGTGACGGCTGGCTTGGTGGATGGCTAGATCGATTCAACAAAACTTTTCCACGTATAACAACGACTGGGCGCGACTTGCCAGCAAATTATAGTCATATAATTGCGAATTTTTTTAAACAAACCCAGGTTGTTTTACGTGATAAAAATTTTAATCGATCTAAGATTTTTAATATGGACGAGACGTCCATATACTTGGATTGCCCGAATCGCTTTACCTTTGAAAACAAAGGATCTAAAAGAGTAAAAATCGATACAAATGGGGCTGAGCTTGTTCGAATCTCAGTCATTTATACGGCATCAGCGGATGGTAAAAAAATTGCCCATTTTTTTATTGGTACCAAGGAATAAAGAACTAGACAATTACGAAACTCCCAATAATGTAAGATTAATTTACAAAACTGGAGGAACATTCAATGATGAGACAATCTGTGACTATTTGGTAGGGTAGGTCATCGAAAAGAAAGTTACTATTCGATATAATTTGATAAATTATCGATGAGGTTAAATTTTACGGTAGTTTCCAATCGAATCATAATCGACAAAATTTTGAAGGAACGAAAAAACTATTATCGATAAGATTAAATATTATTCAATTGATTCGAATAGCCTAATCGATATCTTTATCGATTACTTAATCGAAATGTTTATCGAAAAGCTAGCCTTTCATTTTTTTATTAAATCTTCTTATGCTTTACTAACAAAAGTAAAGTTAATATCTTTAAAAATTTTTTAAAAATGTTTAGTTTTGAATAAAATTTCATCTTAAATTTTGCAATTTGTATTAGGGTAGCTCATCGAAAGGTTCTTTCGATATTATCGGCTAAATCTTTTAATCAAACCATTTGTTTTGAGCCTACTCTTTTTATTATCTCTGGTAGTCACAAGGTCTCAAGCCACCCCAGTTACTACTAGAGATAAAAAAAAAGAGTAGGCTCCAAGACTTCAACACGATCGAAAACTAAAGAAACAATCAGTACGACTGTTTTTGAAGAAGAGCTAAAGTTTTATAAGTAATTCAGAGACATTTTACAAAGAATCTGATTCAAAACGAACTTGAAAATCCACTTTTGTTTTATAAACATTTTAAAATAAATTTACCAATTCTTGCATCGATTGTTAAAGAACTCTATTGTTTAAATGCTACACCAGAGCCAGCCGAAAATCTTTTTTCACTGGCTGGTTTTATTCAAAACGAAGAACGAAATAGACTTTCCCGAAAAAATTCTGAAAAATTGACTTTTATAAAACTTAATTCAAACGTTTTAGATGATGAAAATTAGACATTTATTTTTTTTTTAACATTTTATCAACCATTTTTAATTTAAATCGAATTTATAATTTGATAAACAAATTCTTAAATCGTTAAGTCATAAAAATTAATAATTTTTTTCGAAATCAAAATTTAAAATTTAATTTATGGATTTTCATAATCGATAATTTTATCGATTAGTTTCTTCGACTATTTAGTTCGAAATAGATTTAAATATTCGTCTAAAACTTGTTCGATTGTTATTCTAAAATGCGAAAATCTATCACTAAAAATATTTAGAACAATAAAAACATTTTTAAAATCGATAAAAATAATCCTTAAAAGATAATATGAAATTTTTATCGAATCCAAATTTAGCCGATAATATCGATAGGACCTTAATCGATGAGCAACCCTACTATTTGGTAACAATATTGGGTGAACAACGTAAAAGTATACTTTATTTAGATTCGGCACGATGTCATGTAACTGAGAAAGACAAGTTTAAACTATTGGATCTTGAATCGAACCTAGTGCACCTTCAATAGGCCAATCGAGATAAGTTCAACCAAAAAATTCAAATTCTCAAGGTAATAACTGTTTGCAAACGAATATGCAGAGCACATCTCAAGTTGATACTTCAAGGTCGAATGGACCAACTTCAAGTCAAAATAATGAAGAATATTCGAACTCAAATGGAAATCAAAAAAAATTCTAAGAAAAAAAAAGATTACAAAAAAAATATAATCATCAAGTATTTTACTGCTTAATATAAATTTTGTTAAACTTTTCACTAAATGTTCAAAAAAATTAGAGTTTTTTTTTACAATGATTCATTATAAAAAATATTATTAATTATTAATGAATAATCGGTTAATTTCAAGAACTTTCTTTATACCGAAAAAGCTTAATATTTTAAGAAAGAATTTTTTTATTTAACTTAATTCTAGAGCCATTTTTTTAAAGCATGTGAATAATATTTTAAAAGCTTTTGGCATTAAATTATTAAATTTAAAGTTAAGTTAAGACGATGTTTAAGAACAACTGAGATTTTATTAAATGGTGAAGAGCAAAAATTCAAGTGAATAACTCAAGATGACTTATATTTTATGTTCTGATAATCTAATTCAAAAAGCTTGAAAAAAAAAACAAATAATTTGACAGTATTTTTTTAAGCAAATTTGAGGTTTCGCGAATTCAAAACGTCAACATTTACTTTAACTATAAAAATATATCCAATCTCTTTAATCAAAACCAAAACCTGCTTTCCTTAAAATTCTAATTAGTCTTTTGAAATGCTACATATTGTTTAGTAAATTATATTAAATTAAATGAAACATATGATTTTCAATCCCCATAAATATTATATAAATATAAAATAAATAAAATACTTTTATCGACTTCACAATCGCAAATGATATCCTTAATATTTATTTCTTTTACTTTTTCACTATTTTCTAAATCAAATTGTCAATATGTAAATGACAATCTTCTCAATCCTGTAAGCAGGGGGCTGTGAAGTTCATTTCAATTCGCTCATTTCAATTCAGCATTTTCTTTGCCATTTTTTTTTGGTTTATTATTTTTTTGTTTTTTAAATTGCTACATTTTGTAANTTTTTGATAGAATTCATCTTCACATTATTTCTCAAAAATCTCATTTATCCTCGCAATATTTGTATTTCCTGTCCTGAATATCGCATTTATGGATAATGCAAATTCTATTAATATGCTTTTAATTGGCAGTTATTTACGATACCATTTTAATTGTTCTTTTAAAATGACAAAAGTCCATGTTTCATTGTCTTTTATTTATCTAAAAAATGAAAAACATAAAAAAAAAGGCGCGTTCGTTACAAAAAAACTAAACATAAAGATTAAATTTTTTGAATTTTTCTTTATTTTAAAATAAAAAACCAGATGACAATTCTTTAAATTTAAGAAAAAAGGGAAAAAATTTTTTGAATTTTAAAATTTTTCCCTTTTTTCATTTAAATTCACCCTTTTTAAAATCACTGTCTCGTAGCAAAAAACAAAACTTTTATATTGAAAAAATTACCTAATAAAAATAGTTTAAAAAAATTAAAGCTACTTTTTCGAGAATTTACAATTTTTTCAGAGTCAGTCCTAATCCAATAGCCATTTTGATATGCATTCAAAATCGAAGCAACTTTTTATGATAATTTTATTTAGGAACAAAAAAGTTAATGTAATCTCTAAGACCAGTAAAAGCTCCTCCTCCTATATTTTGGCAACCGTATTTTCAAATGTATCCGATGCAGTAGATCTAACACAAAAGAAAAAATTTAAAATTTTATCATATTTAAGGCACAAAATTTTTATTTTATACAAAAAAAAATTTTCTTGAAAATTAATTTTAAAAAAAAATTTATTTTTTCTTTTAAAAAACAAAAAAAATTAGAAACATATTAAAGTTTTTTTCTTGCAAAAATAAAAAAAAACAAAAAAATTTATTTCAATGCAAAGTAAAAAAAATAAAGGAGTTTTTTTAAATTTATAAGATGAAATTTCAAGAAATTGATTGCTTTTGAATTAAAAAAAGACCAAAATTCGATCATATCCAAAAAAAGTTAATTGATAATTTAAATTTTATAATATCATCGAATAATTTAAAATAAAATTTAAAACCAGGTAATTTATAAATAAAAGGCTTTTTTTATTTAAAAATAGACTGAGAGTTTTCGAAACTTACCATCTGAAATATGGAATATTGAGAAGGACAATATCGATGTATTTTGGTTTGAAAATAAAACTAAAGCGATTAAATCTGTTAAGAAAGAAAAAGTCATGGAAATATTTTGTGAAATAATTTCCATTTTAATTCATTGTGCTTCCTTCAGAAAAATTTTAAAATTCTGTTTTTTGATACTTTTAATTATTTTCATTTCAAGTGGAATTTTGAATAGTTATTATGAATTGGACCTTTCTTATGCTAAATTCTTACAAAACAAAAAAGAAGTCTGGTCTTTTTTTAGAAAACCTATAACATGTCTTAATAACGCATCTATATGGAATGTAATTTTTAAAAAATTATCATTTTAAAAAATTAATATGGTTTTTTTTATTAAGGTCATTTTTTCAACGCTAAAAAAATTTTGTCAAAATGTTTCAGAAATATTCGGTTCATGTTTAAATCACTTTTTTGTATCACTATTCGAAAAAGTTTCCTTTATTGGATATTTAAAAGTAATTGTTCCTATTCTTGCTTCAAATGCAAAAATAAATATCTTTAAATTGTTTAATTTTTTTTCTATTTTGTCTAAGAGAGTATTTTGGACTTTAAAATTAAAAGGTTTTTTTTAATTGTTGGTTTTTTTTTTCGTTTTAGTGTTTAAATTAATAGTTCAATTGTTAATGATAATGTTTATAATATTTTTGAAAAAAATTTTGTTGAAAAATTACCGAGTATAATACTAAAATAAGTTCAAATCTTTTCGAATAAATCTAATGAGACATTTTTTTAATTATTTAACTGCCTTTTGCTTAAAACTACTTATTAAAAAAAAGAAACATGCCTTAAATTTTTGGCTATTATTAATTGATTGAAAAATTATTAGAGAATTTAGAGATTAGAGAACTCCTTAACACTCAAAGGACCGGCTAATTTTTTCCAAAAATTTGATTTACTATAGCATAGACTCCAAGAAAGATTGTAGCCTGATAAGTGATAAATATGAAAGTCAATTAATAAGTCAATTAATGAATATAAAAACATATCATTATGACTAATGGTTTATGAGAAAATGGAGTTTGAAATTTTGAAAAAGTGTCAAATTCGACACGCCGTTCCTTTGAGTGTTAAGGCTAATAGTAAATATTGCGATCTTTGAAAAAAGCATTGATAGCAATTATCAATTTAAAAAATATTTTGAGCAAACCAAGGTTGAGTTCACCATGAATTTGCACACTTTAGTTTAAAAAAATTGAAAATTTAAATTTAAAACCTAATTTATTCCAGCATAAAGCCTTGAAAGGTTTGGACATCTTAAGATAAAAATAAGCTTTTCGGTAAGCACTAAAATTTGAAAGTCTTTGGAGCCTCTGATAAAAATTCTAATTTTCTTAAATTGTTCTTGATTAAATATTTTGTTTCAGATAAATTTTTTTTAATAAAAAATCAAACAAAGCTATTTAATTTAAATAAATTCACTTTTTCATTTGTAAAGAATATCCCAGAGTTTTTGCTCTTTTTATATGAATATCACCGAGACAATATATGGCAACTTTTTTTTTTAATAAAGCTTTTTTCTTTTTAAGTTTATATCAAAATAGCCCAAAAAAAATTATGTAAGAATTTAGAAAAAAAATATTAGCCTTATTTACTGATTTTAATGCATTTATTTCTTCAAACTAAATTGATTTTAAGATACTTAAGTTATGCTTTTCAAAAAGTTTCAATCTTCTCAAAATAAAAATTTTAGATAAAAATAATTGGAAAAATATCAAATCAAACCTAATCGAGATTTTCCGAATTTCAAGGAATTAAATTGGTCACTGGGTTTACCGAATTATAATTTAGATCTTAGCTATAGATTAATCGCTAATGAATTTATTTGGTTTTAATTTTTTTAGTTGTATTAAATAATAGTTGTTTGGCTAATCTAATTCAAACTTTGAAAAATAAAATGTTTCATTTAAAAAAAAAGTTGCCCAATGCGATGTACTTTAATAATCTATCTTTTTTAAAAGTGCTTATTATCTAACAAGTAAAGGACAAATTTATCTTAAAGACCAAAATAATTAGTCGTTCAGTAGCAGTACTGTTATTTAGCGCCCATGACCGTACCGTTCGATCTACCGTACCGTACTAGAATATTTTACTGAAATAAAAAATATCTGAATAAGCTGAGTGTAAGATTATTCGTGAAAAGAATATGAAATAATGTATCGAGTTGAAAAAAATTTACTTTATTTTTTATTTAAATATTTTATTAATTTAAAAAAAAATAAATTTTTTTTATAAAAAAAAAATTTAGGAAGTTCTAAATTCAACAATCGTGTTGATTATTTTTTTTTTGAAAAGCTCACATTTATTTCTCGATTTAAGTAAAATTGGTCGCTATGCTCCCGTAAGTTGTTTTTTATTTTTATTGTTTATTTTATAAATTTATTCCTGTCTCATCTCTCAAATTATCTAAAATTTTTAGACGTTTTAAGTCTTTGTTCTTTTTTTTCCGACCATTTTTTGTCTTTTTATGTGAATTTTTTGATAATTTTAGCCAAATAAGGTGTAAATAAATGTAAATTGTCTTTTTTTTACGGAAGCTTGGTTGATTGAAACTAAACTGAATGTTTCTCTAAAATTATTAATAAATCTAAAAAAAAATGATTAGTACGAAAATAATCGAAGAAACCCAAAAAAAATTACTTTTACGATATTCAGACTCAAATAATGGTAAGAAAAATTAGTAATTAATCCGATAATACAAAAAAATTTTCCGCGGTATTTAATGAAATACTTAATAATCTTAGTTTATAGATCAGGAATCTGTACAATATGATTTCTTCTTTGAAAAAATATACGACAGGAATAAATTTAAAAAATAAACAATTAAAATAAAAAACAAAGTTGTTCTAAATTTTTGAGCATAGTGTATATGAAATTTAACAAACACAAATATTAATGATAACTCTCAAGCCATTTTTGATCTTAAGTGATGTTTTTAATCTAATGCTTTCCGAAAAATCCATTGAAAAATTTTAGACTGTAATTGTATTCGTTATTGTGCCTTTATTGTTATAGAGGAAAAAAGTTCTAAATAAAATGATTTATTTAAGTTCGATTTTTGAAACTTTATTTGAGAAAAAGTATTTCAAAAAATTTGTTTTATTTCAAACAAAAGTAAAATTTGTAATTCAAATGTAATTTATCATTGTATTCATTCAACTAATTCATCTTTTTGAATCTATACCTTTCATTTGCAAACCATCTTACTAGTTTGTTTCTCATTATTCCAGTTCTGACTGACAAATTTGTTATTTCCTTATTGTCTGGGTTCTTTGAAAAATAGTCGAAATAATCTGTTAGAATAATTTTTTTGTTCTGTTTTTATGTTGTTCAAATAGAAACCCTAATTTTTTTTTAAATTGCTCTTTTATTGTAAATCTGTTATACTAGAGACCTCACCTAAATATTTTACTATAACTAAATATTATAATTAATCATTTTCAAATATTTTATATATTTTATATAAACATAGTTTAATTTTATAAACAATCAATTTTGTATTGAGTTATTGTTTATATCTAAATTTTATATATTTCAATTGTAACGCTTCGTTAACTACACTAGGTATAAATTACTTTGTAAAATAGTTAACAAGGCGAGCTCCAAATTTTATTTCATACAATTGTATTTTTATATTTACTATTTAATTTTAACTTGTATTTTTATCATAATAAATAATAAAACCAATTCAATTCATTTTTAATAAACCATCTGAAATTATACGCAAGGAACGGCCAATCCGAACGTATAACATATTGGTAGCAGCGAAAATCACGATAATAACAAATTTTAAATTTATCGAACATTAATAATTTTATATAGCATTAGCAATGGATAATAAAATCAAACAAAATACTGAGAAATTAAAGTCAATAGTTTGAGTACTATGACCGAAAATAGTTCAGAAATTACTGAAGACCTAAAAAACAAGATTGAAATCCAAAGAAATAATAGCTGGCAACAAATTCTAACGATGACTTTCCCAGAAGTTAGGAAGAAAGCCTATAGAAATGATGCAGCTATCCGTATTTATATAAGTTTCCTTGAAAGATCAAATAAAACTGCAAGAAGCAAAAAATCAACTGAGGAACGCAATAAAGAAATAGACGTTCAACAAAGAGAAATCAATGTTCTTCTTCATGCGATCTGCGAAACTGAACAGATTACTGAAGGACTTAACGAGAGAGAAGAATTAACGATTCTTAGAGCTGACTGGAGTCAACTAAAATTTCAACTTTCAAAGAAAGATGACACAATACAACAACTAAAAGAGCAATTGAATGGTAAAAAATCAGTTCAATTCGCCGAACCCTCATTAAAATCACTGTTCTTGAATAAAAAGGATAACGAAAGTTCTCAAGGTGATGACGAATCTGATAATGAAGAAGGTTTTAACTTTGACAAAAAAAAATTGGAAACTACAAATTAACAAATAAAATAACAAATTAACAAATATTACCGACCAATCTTTCTTCCTCGATAACTCTGTTCTAAACGAATCAAAACTTCCGCTCATTAATAATACAGAAACGATAAAAACAGATCCCTCAACAAGCAATTACTACCGAGTAGAACCATCTGCTCCTTATAAAACTTGTTCATCTGAATACGTACCAACACCAATAAACATAAATCCTAATCGTACTCAAACAAACGAATTGTTAATAAACAATTCAGATTTACGTTATTCGAATAAAACTATAACCAAAGAATGGGACACCGATCATTTAAATAACGGTAAGTACGACAAAAACACTCCTAAACTGTCAGATTTTACTAACATTAAGCCTGATTATACATTAGAATTAGTCAAACTTGTAGCTGAATTAGCTAGTAAGGGAAAAACCAGACGTTTAGACCCAAATACCAAAAAATTCTCAGGATCAAGTTCAGAAGATGTCGATGACTGGTTATTTAATATAGAACAAGCTTTCATATCTGCTAATATTCGCGAAGAAGATAGGTTAAATTCACTGGTAAATTTCGTCGAAAGAGTTCCCGCACAAATTTTAAAAAAGCATATTGTAAATTGTAGCACTTGGACACTTTTCGAAAAGGAACTTAGAAATACTTTTACTAAAATAAACAGGGAGTATTGGGTTCGGGCACAGTTAGCTACTCTTAAGCACCGGGAGAAAATGGCATTTGAAAATTTTGTCAATAAATTTTACATGGTAACAAACATGACACCATTTATGAATGAAGAGGAAAAATTATTCCATTTTAGAGAAGGCTTAAGGGAACAAACTAAAAAGGAAGTAACGTGTAGAAACATTCATACTTTAAGTGAGACAATTCACTTAGCCACTCAATTGGAACAAAATCAAAACAACTTACCTTCAATTAATTATCTTGGACACTCAAGGCATACAAAAGGAAAGTTTTTAGAAAGGTCCTTCATTAACAAAAATCCAGATAATAAAAATAAAAACCACTACAAAAAAGAAAAGGATTTTAGAGATAAATTTCAAAACAGAAAAAATAACAACGATAATTCTAAATACGTCAAAGAGGGAAAGAAAAATCTTAATCAAAATGAAGCCTTCTGTAAAAGATGTAAGCGTAAAGGACATTATGAAAACACATGCTATGCTAATTTAAGAAAAATTCATGTAAGCTAAATGAGAATTTAGAAAGCAAGGTCTATGTCGTATATCTTGACGAAGTTGGACCGAAGAATATATGTTCGATAAATGGACTTGTCGATAACAAAACCTTAAAAATAGGTTTAGACTGTGGTGCAACTAATTCAATAATGAACCACATGACAGCCATTAATAATAAAATAGAAATTCTTAGAAGCAATCTTAAAATTAGGACAGCTAACGGCAAAGTGAGTCATATTAGCGGTGTCACAAAACCATTAGAGGTTAATATTGGTGGACACAAATGCCACATTGAATTTCTAGTTTTTGATCATGATGATCACGATGTCTTATTAGGACTGGATTGGTTTAATAAATCCGGGTGTGGGATATTCCCCTCCCAAGGAATAGTCAAATTTAAAGAGGACGAAAATGAGTCAATAGAGGCTCAAAATGAAGAAATTTCTAATATATTTCATACAGAAATAGCTAGCGATAATGAATATTTTTGGGATACATCTGATTTAAAATTAATCCCAGCGAGTGATCTTGACACAAATCAGGAAAATAAATTTTCCTAGATGGCAAATGAAGCCAAAGGACTTTTTGCTAAATCTTTACAGGAACTAGATAAATGTTCTGTAAGTAAGCATAAAATAAGGTTAGTGGATAAGGAATGTGCGCCAATTTACACTGCCCCTTATAGAATCTCGGAAAATGAAAGAAATTTTCTACGAGATGAGATCGATAAAATGTTAAAGGCTGAAATTATTAGACCTATTAGACCTCTCGATCTCCTTGGTCATCCCCAGTTGTGGTGGTAAGAAAAAGCGATAAAAGCATGAGGGTGTGCATTGATTATCGCAAACTTAATAAAATTACCCACACTGAAAAATGGCCTATACCGGACCCTAGAGATATCTTTGACAGACTCAGAGACTCTGCATGGTTCACCCTTTTAGATTTGAAATCGGGTTATTATCAGATAGAAATGGAGGAAGAATCCATAGATAAAACCGCCTTTTCAACTCCCGACGGTCACTATGAGTACCTTGTACTCCCGTTTGGACTAAAAAATGCTCCTATAGACTTTAGTAGAGTTATTAAGCAAATCTTAGGAGATTTAATAAAATTTGTCGAAGCTTTTATAGACGACATTACAATCCATTCAAGAACGTTCGAGGAACATATTGAGCATATAAGGACTGTCCTCGACCGCTTGAAAAAAGCAAAATTAAAACTTAACCCAGATAAATGTGTCTGGTGTGCAGATTCTGTTAAAATTTTGGGACATATTATCTCTAAAAATGAAGTGCGAATGGATCCTTCAAAGATAGAAGCCATAATTAATCGCCTCCCTCCTAAAACTGTAAAACAATTACAAAGTTTCCTAGGTCTTTGTAACTATTATAGAAGATTTATAAAGGATTTCTCTCTAATCGCACAACCTCTGTTTTACCTATTGGCGAAGAATATAAAATTCGATTGGTCTGAAGATTGTGAAAAAGCTTTTAAGAAACTAAAAAATGCTCTTTCAAACTACCCAGTGCTAAGAATATTTGATCCAAAAAGACCCCTAAAAGCCTATACGGATGCATCAGATCTAGCTATTGGTGGAGTTTTAACTCAGAAAG
>NTPY01000792.1:3212-28920 GCA_002922825.1 Brachionus calyciflorus
TACACGAGGTACGTAGTGTCAAATAAGTATATCTTATTTAATCGTCACAAACAAAGGTGATACTAAGGTAGTCTCTGTGCAACCTACAATTAATTTTTCATTTACAATTTAATTAAACAATTAAATCCAATTTAATCGTCACTAAAACGTGATACTGAGGTAGTCTCCGTGCAACCTAAATCTAATCGTTCGTTTACAATTACTATATTTATTCAAAATTTTTTCAATTAACCACAAGCAGATATAAAATGCCCACGTGGAACCCAATCATGTATGTATACACAAGCATACAATTTATTACACAATTAATTTATACAAAGCAGGTCATTGAAGACGAGCTTTATCGATCAAAGTATGGTAAAAAAGCACCACCCGCTCTGAATGCGAAAACACCATTTAGATTTATCATTCAATTGTTAGATCAAGTTAATACTTACTACTACAACCAAAGAAATTATCAAAATATTTGGGCTTTAACAATTACAATTTTGATTTTCAAAATTTTATGGTCTGTGTTACCTATGGCTGTCACATGGTTGTTGAATTGGTTCAAAAAGAAACCAAATACACAATTTCAATATGTAAGACATGAGCTAAAAATCACACCGACCAAATATACAATTAATCAAGACTTAAATCCTTTTTTTTATCTTGTTTCGTAATCCAAATGCGACTTATGAAGAAATTATTAAAATTTCATCTAAATTGTTTGGAAGAAACCCTATTTACAATGATCCATTGATGGAATTTGTTCTTAGAACACAATTACAAAATGAAACAATTTTTCAATTTATGTTTGAACAAGAAAATTTGGCCGCGAAAGCTTACCTACAACATGATGATAGGTTTAGAGAGCCAATAATTGTTGACCGTTTCATTCGAGGTTTCGGAGATAACAGAGTACAAAGTGAACTCTGCCGAATGGAAACAATCGAAACAATTCAAGAGGTGTTGGACAAAGCAAATCAACTTGAATTTGGTTTCCAAAAATGTAAACAGATAATCGAATTTAAAAATTCAAGAACAAATGAAATGGAATCAAGAAACAATTCCAATTCGAACAATTACAAAAGTTCGAATAATCAGTTTAATCGAGACGACCAATATTCAAACCAACAGTACCAAAATCCAAAACCCAAAGTAAGTTTTCAAACTAATACCAATAATCCAAATGGGAAAATGGTCCAAAATAAATGACTATCACATAATTTTGACTCAAAAACAAAAATAAATTTTACAACAAAACATCTCCCAATCTAAAAACAAAAAATGTTAGACAAAATAAAGTTGAAAATAACCATCAACTTAAAAAACAATTACATAAAAAATTTAATTATTCACATCAAAATTCAATTTTGCCGACCAACAACACAACATTTTTAAATGTAAATGAGCAACAAATTTCAAACTCCAGTTCAACCGTAGCGGAAAATTAGGAGGGTGATTGCCTAATTAATGATAATTTTACTCATTTTCAAATCGACACCGGTTCAGACATAACAGCTTTATCTGATTCAAAGTACAACGATCTTCCAAATAAAGAAGAAATTATTCAAATTAAAAATGACATCACTGAAGCCGATATTAACAATTTAACAATTCTTGGCAAAACTTGGGTTAAAATACAATTTGGGATTACATAACACAAATGTATGTTTATATTATTAAAGATTTGGTACAAGAGTGTCTCATTGGTCTAGATTTTGTGAATAAATTTAATGGGTTTAGAATCCCAACAGGTCATCTAAAATCATCGTTAAAAAATTTTACGATTTCATAATAACAACAAACTTAATAAATTACAAATAAATAGAATTGAAGAAAAAACTAAACACATTCAAACAATTCAATCAAATTCAGACATTAAAGGAACTGAAGAAAATCCAACAAAAATTGAATTTATAAAAAATAAAATTTTAGAATTGGTAAAAAGTGTCTCAGCTCCTTCACTTATGGATCTTAAACCATCAACAATTACAAATCATAAAATCGATTTAATCGATCCACAAATAACCAATGCGTCAAAAAACGCGTAGAGTCCCAATGAGCAAACGAGATGAATTCAGCAAAATGATTGACGAAATGCTTCAGAGAATTTAATTCAACTAAGTCAATCATCGTGGTCTTCGCCAATTTATTTAGTAAGCAAACCAGATGGGTCAATTCGTCTCACTTTCGACTACCGCTTACTGAACAATGTGACCAAAAAAGATGCTCACCCGTTGCCCAACATTGATGACTTATTTGCTCTTTTATCCAAGTCAAAGTGGTTCACTAAACTTGATTTGTTAAGCGGATATTTTCAAATAAAGTTGGCTCCAGAATCGCGTAAATACACGGCATTTTCATGTGAACGTGGCTTATTCGAATTTGTCGTTATGCCAATGGGTTTGACAAATGCGCGACAAATGCGCCTCATTTCAAAGAGCCATGAATGAAGTGATGGAGGAAGCAATTAAAAATGGTTTTGTTGTAGTATTTTTAGATGACATTTTAATACATTCATTTGATTTAACCAAACATCTAGAACACGTAAAAATAGTTGTAGATATTTTAAATAAGCACGGTCTTTTCGTTAAATTAAAAAAGTGTGAAATCATGAAAAATGAAGTCTCATTTTTAGGTCACGTTATAGAATTCGGCTACATTAAACATGATCCAGCTAAAATTGAAGCTAATTTTCATTATCCACGACCTTATACACTCACACAATTACAAAGTTTCTTAGGCTAAGCTCAATATTATAGAAAATTTATGGAGCATTTTGCATAAATAGCCGGACCTTTGTACAAATTAACCACAAAGGAAGAAACAATTACATCAAAAAATAATAAATTAAATTGGAATGAAAAATGTGAAGAATCTTTTAATACTATTCGTAATCTGTTAACTTCAGATTCAGTATTAGCTTTACCAGATCCAAATAAAAGATTTAGGTTAGATACTGATGCATGTAATACAGGTGGAGGCGCAGTACTATCCCAAGAAGTAAATGGTGATATGAGACCTATCGCTTATTTTTCAAAACAATTAAATAAAGCCAACAGAATTATTCCACAACCGAGAAAGAATTGTTCACAATGGTCCTAGCGATGAAAAATTTTCATTCTTTTCTATTCGGTCCAGAATTTGACAGTTATGTTGACCATCAACATTTATCATGGCTACCCATGAGTTAATTCTAAATAAGATCTTATTCAAAATCATAACTGGAATCTTGATTTCTTCTTGATATAGATCTTTTTTAAGATCTTACAAGTCCGTGACCGATTTTTTCAATTTCAGAATTTTTGAAAAAAAATTTTTAGATGGTTTTAAGATCTTTTAAGATCATTAAAAAAGTCTACATCTCTTTCCAGGTATTCAAATAATTCTTATACAATAATCTTAGTAATTTATTTAGTTTCGTGAGAAAATCTTGCAGAATTAGAACTAACGGTTACTTTTTAATTAACTGACTTTAATAGGTTACCTGAAAAATGCACATACCCCCCTAAATTGAAAAATGCACATGGGGGTGTAATCCAGTCAGAAATCAATCGATCCAAAAAAATAAAAAAATAAAATATTTCTTTTTTAAAGAGCTTTTATTTTTTACCCATTTCTTGTTTCTCCTTTTTTTATAAATAAGAAATTTTTTGAAAAAACTATTTTACAACCCTGCAGACACCCATTTATTTTTGAGAGTTGCCTTGCACACCCCATTTTTTCACAGCTTAAAATGTAGAGAAATTAATTTTCTATCAAACTATGCTGCCATCACCTCCGCAATATTATGATAAATGCTTTAAATTTATCTAAAATAGTTTGTCTACTGTGAAAAAAGCACATAGCCACTTTTTACAAGGATGATATGATAAAAACTTTTTGAAACTAAAATTCCTGACTAATTCGAAGACGTAGAATTCAAATTTTTGGTCAGATCTTCTGTAGGACCATTTTTTGGATCAGGAAAATCGTTTCAAAAATTTAAGTTTTTTTAATTTTATTAAATAAAATAAAGAAATGTTATTTTATTATTAATTTAAGAAATATAAAAATAAATCTAATCACTTAGATCTATTTCTTTTTTTTTCTCTTGTAAACTCTCTGATTTTTTCTTTTTTTGCTTTTTTCGACTTTTTGGTTTATTACTCATTTGTTTTGTTCCCGGTTTATAATGTAATGTTATATTTTTTTTCTCTTTTACTTCATGTAACTTCTTGTTTAGGAAATTCTTGATTACTGTGGTTCGATGCTTTTCAGTTAAATTACACCAAATTTCTTCACGAATGTCATACTTTTTGAAATAGTGTGATGTCCTGTAATTTCCAATATTTCGAATTGCAAGGATAGAGTCATTTTTTTGTAAATCTGCTATTTCTTCAAAAAAATCGAAAATTTTTGATAATGTCATTTGTTTTCGTTGACTAAGTTCTTTAAGCTTTTTATTTAATCCTTCTATATCATTCGTTGTGTAGTAGTCATTTACTTTCGATTTATGTTTCCACATCAACCTAGTAAAGCTATAATATATTGTTCTTAGCGAATTTTTTTTGAGCCAATCGCTTAATTTTAGATTTTGATAATTATGATTTACAGTTTTAGTAGTTTGAATAATCTGATTCGATCTTAAAGTGAAGATGTTCTTGTCATCTGAAGATATTAGACTTTGGGATCGATTTTCTTTTGATCCAAATATTTTCTCAATCAAATCATTTTTTTCTTCATCTTCTAAATCAAACTCATTTAATCTTTTAATTGTATTTTTTCTTAAATGATTACAGCACAGCATAAAATCTGAATTAGGAAATACTTGTCGAAAAGCACCATGTATAGAATCATCATCATCAGTTATAAAACATTTGATACGACCCAAAGCATCATCATGATGAAGATCGTATTTTTTAAGTTCTAATGCAAACCGATGATAGCTTTCGAAATCTTTATTTAAATGAATCATTATTGGACCTATAAAACAAGGAAAACTTGAAGATCCAATTTTAGTTAATGACATATTTTTATATGAAATAAAAGTAACATAATATCGGCCAAGGTTGAAAGTAGTGTCTATATTTAAGATTGAGAAATTTCCGTCAGTTGTACCGAATCGAACTAAGTCTCTATATTGTTGATCGGAAAACATTACGATTTGAAGTGAATGACGATCAAAATTAAATGTTCTTACAAAATCACCTAGGATAAAAAGTAAATAAACATAAATTTATAAAAATATGTTAATAATGATTACTTTTTTTTCTATTTATTAGCGCGTCAGCATACTCATCATTAGTTCTTAGATTTTTATTTTTATTTAATTCAATCAGACTTTTATGCTTGTACAATTGCTCAATACTACTGGGAATTTCACATTGATATTGACTTTTACTAGCTTCTGATATTAAATGAGCATACGCAAGCGTTAGACTTTCTGCTTTAATAGCTGATGATTTAATATTATTTAAGCATGTTTCCGTCTTTTTCACATATGGTCTAGAGATTTTTCTAGCATTACCATGGCACTTAAGTTCAAACATTTGATCACCTGGATTAATGTAACAAACAATAAGCTTATCAAACGAACTATCTTTTTTTCTTCTAATTCTAAATGTTTTTCTTCTAAAGGTATTTTGTATCATTGACCGATAAAAAGTTTTCGTAACTTGATAAATATTTAAATCATCATTTTTTATATCTTTTGGCTGAATATTTCTGAATTCCAAAGATCCGTTCTCAATCTTAATCTCATAAAATTTTGAAACGTTACCATATTGTCTATATGCACCATTATTGTCTGCAAGAACATCTCTCAACTTAAACAATCTTAAATCAACACTAAATAAACAGCTTTTTTTAATTGATTTAGGCAACGATCTAACGGTCTCCTCAAAAAATGCATAGGAAAATGAATCATAAACAAAAAAATTCTCTGGGTCTTAAAAAAAACATTATTGTAAAAAAATGATTCAAAATGTCCTAAAACAATAAGTAAACAAACCATATTCAAAGGTAGAGGCATTAGATCCTTTGACATTTTTATGGTCATTCACCGAAAGCTCAGCTAATTGTAAACTTGTTAGTTCGACTTCTGATTGAAGTAAACTCTCTTCATTTTTTTCTTTTACAGTGTCGATTTCGGAGGCTTTTTCAGAACTGTCAATTGAATCATCGCTTTGATCAGTGTCATAATATGATTCTTGTTGTTCAACAAAAACACTCTGATCTGAAATATTATTATTTAAACTGACTAGACTATTGAAAGATGAATCTGTAATAAAAGACATCGTTGAAGAACTTTTCAAAGTATCTTTTTTTTCCAATTCTTTCTTTGTCCTTAAATAATATATTAAATATGCCTTACTAGAGACAAGTATTTAATTTACTTTTTCAAGAAATGATCATTAACTTGAGAGCTTGTAGAAAGTGGTCTTTTTTGAATTGATATTATTTGATTCAGACGATCTTATAAAATAAAAAAATTATATTTAATATTTTGAATTTTTTTTGCATTCAAATTCAAGGCATAAGAGTCAGTCTTCCTAGTAACGTTTATTACTTGAAACCTTCAGTACTATACTTTAAAATATTCAAGTAAGTAAAAAATTACATTAAAAATTAATTAGATAAAAAGCTTTTTCAAAATTTTAGGAATTAAGTAAGGATTAGGTAAATTTAGGTTCCCAAAGGTTCGCTTTATTTTAAAAGGCTTAACTTCGGCTACTCAACTATTTTTAAATTCAAGATAAATAAATTAGTAATGACTCTAAAAGCAAGAAAATATCAACGAATTGAAAAATATTCGTTACCTTTATAATAGTTCTTCTTAAATGGAAGCATGCAGACGAAATGATTCGCGTTCCAAGATGGGAATTTTTTACTAAGGTCATCAGAACTTGCATGCGACCAAACAATTTTTACAACACCTTGGGCAAAAATAATCAAAAATTGCTTACAAGATATAGGAAAAAAATATCTAACTATTACCATGAATTTCATCATAATTACATTCTATTGTTTTATTTAGGAATTCAATCATTGATCCTAATTTTGCTTTTGCTATAGAAGGATATATTTGATCTATGTGTATTTTTAAAGCTTGTGACGTAGCATAAATATGAATTAATGTAGAAAAGTGAGTTGGTCTAGCACATTCAAATATCTGTTCGATAAATGTTTGTTCAATATTGAGGTTATTACTTCCAGGTGCACATTCAAGAAACCAGTTAGGCCGGCTATTGTCTGAAAATGTCTCTAAAAAAGCCACATGTAATTTTTTATTTAATACCATTTCCATTAATGTGCGATAACGAATTTCGTAATGATACTCTTGACTTCCATATAAAGCTTTAGATATGGACCTGTAGAAACAATTTCCATCTCCAACTATTTGTACAGGATTTATATCTATTAAATTCACATTAGATTTAATTAATAACGACTCAGCTACTTGATCTAATTTATCAGTATTTTTAAAAACAATTTCACGTTGTTTGATGATATGGTACTTGAAAACACTTTCAAGTTGATCAGCCATAATTGCTTCTAAACTTACAAAGTCATTTTCTTTTGGGAGTTTACGAAAGAGTGATGTAAAACAATCAATTCTGTTCTAGACAAGCAAAGAATTTTTAATAAGCTTATATTAAAACAGGCGAGAAAAATACTTTGGTAAAATTTTGATTGTCCACAACTTCCTTGAACTCTTTATAAAAACAATCTAGTTCTTCATTCATTTTGTGTTTTTTTAGTATAAGTAAATAAAACGAAATAAAGCATAAAATAAAATTTTAAATTTTAAAAAAAAATTTTAAAATTAAAAAGAAAAAGTTATATTTGCAAAAATTTTTTCAAAATTATGTTTTTTTTTTAAAAAACATTTCTTTATTTTATTTAATAAAATTAAAAAAACTTAAATTTTTGAAACGATTTTCCTGATCCAAAAAATGGTCCTACAGAAGATCTGACCAAAAATTTGAATTCTACGTCTTCGAATTAGTCAGGAATTTTAGTTTCAAAAAGTTTTTATCATATCATCCTTGTAAAAAGTGGCTATGTGCTTTTTTCACAGTAGACAAACTATTTTAGATAAATTTAAAGCATTTATCATAATATTGCGGAGGTGATGGCAGCATAGTTTGATAGAAAATTAATTTCTCTACATTTTAAGCTGTGAAAAAATGGGGTGTGCAAGGCAACTCTCAAAAATAAATGGGTGTCTGCAGGGTTGTAAAATAGTTTTTTCAAAAAATTTCTTATTTATAAAAAAAGGAGAAACAAGAAATGGGTAAAAAATAAAAGCTCTTTAAAAAAGAAATATTTTATTTTTTTATTTTTTTGGATCGATTGATTTCTGACTGGATTACACCCCCATGTGCATTTTTCAATTTAGGGGGGTATGTGCATTTTTCAGGTAACCTTTTTATAGACATAAAAAATTAAAAATTGGATATGATTTTCTGATTAAACAAAAAAATTTTTTAGATAACCAAAATTTTCGAAACTAAAATTTTGGTTGTTTGAGAATATTTGCCACCGTAAAGGAATAAAACTCTCCTTTATTTGATTCCAAGGTTGATAAATGGTTTTCGAAACATATTTAAATGGCTGATACAGTACAATATAGCTTTACTTAAGAAATTTTCATTAATTTATTTATTGCGAGGAACGAGCTAATGACCAGATGTGAATATATTATAAAAAATGTAATACTGAGTGATTCTTATTGAAATAAACTTTCTGCAAAAAAAAATTTAGCAATTTTCAGTATTGTTATAAGGAATCGGAATAGAAAAATCAACTAAATATTGATATAAAGAAAGCGAACTGTCAACAGTGTTGTTCCACTTATTTTTATTTAGGCACTAGTTCACTTCATCGCAATAAGACTCGTAGCTAATTACTGATAGCAGACTATCTCATAATAGCAAAAAAACTAATCGCGAAAAATTCATAGCAAAAAAAGCAATAATTTCATTTTTGAAAAAATTTATTGCGGAATAAAGCTAAATGATGTCGATAAAAAAGATAGATCTCATGGAAACGAAAGAATAAAAATGCTCTTTCATTTAAGAAAAAACTAAAAATCATATTTTAGATCTCGACAAATTGTTCACGAAAAATTTTTTTTCTAGTTTCACTTTGCTTTGTCTTTTCAAAACCCAAATAAAAGCTAAATTTATGGTTTAGTCCTTTAGTTTTCAAATATTAAAGAATTAATTCAAAATTTCAAATTTTTTTCATTTTGTTAATTTAATTTTAAGAAAACTTTTTTTATTTAACTTTTGAAATAAATTTTTTTCATTTTTGAAACAGTTTTGTTTTTGATGATGATGATTGATTGAGCTCACAATCGACCCAAGTCTTAAATGAGCAAAATACTAAATCGAGTCCATTAAGTCCCAAAAAAAAGGCGAATTACGTCACAATTTCCCGATTTGTCTCAATTGCATGATTTAAGTATTTCGTCATCAAATGGTAGTGACCGTTCAGCGTTGCCTAGATGTGGGATTATTGAAAATGTCTATTTGGCAACTTTTATTTTTTTATTTTAAATTTTTAAAAAATTTTTATTGCGTAATTTTATTTTTTTACAATTCACTTTAATGTTAAATTTTAAAACTGAATTGTGCAATTCATTTACAAAATTTAAAATAGAAAATAAAAGTTCCCATTTGAAAAATTTCAAATGTCATAATTTACTATAGTTTGGTCTACATCAAATAATTAATTTTATTCTCGGAAGAAATGAAAATAAATAATTTAAAACAAAATAAAAATTTTTTTTTATTTTTATATTTTTATTGTTAAGGTGGAAAAAGTGCTGTAATGGACGCTATTATTTTATTTCTTGGTGGTAAATCGGCTAATACTGGCCGCCAAGCTTTGGCTAAGACTTTTATCAAAACAAACTGCGAGTAATTAAAATTAATTCTTTTTTTGACAAAACAATGAAAAACGAAGTTAAGTATCGCTTGGTTTCGGGATTCCAAGCCAAGTCAAGCAAAATTTACTAATTAAAATATTAGAAATTTTTCATCAAAAAGTATCGATAATCAATTTTTATCGATTTTATTGATTATAAATAATTGATTAGCGAACTCAAGAAAACCCAATGTTTTCTACTGGGAATGGTATTGTTGTGCCACCCAAATAGCGACTTAGTTCAGTCATTTAAATTATTTCAATTTAGTTATTTTAATATACAGTGGTTGTAATAAAAGTGTAACGTCAACCGTAACCTTAGTGTAACCGTAACCGTAACCTAAGTGTAACCGTAACCGTAACCTTAGTGTAACCGTAACCGTAACCTAAGTGTAACCGTAACCGTAACCTAAGTGTAACCGTAACCGTAACTTAAGTGTAACCGTAACCGTAACCTTAGTGTAACCGTAACCGTAACTCTGAGTGAGCGTAACCGTAACTCAAGTGTAACCGTAACCGTAACCGTAACCGTAACCGTAACCGTAACCCAAGTGTAACCGTAACCGTAGCCGTAACCGTAACCGTAACCGTAACCGTAACCGTAACCGTCACCGTCAGCGTAACCGTAACCGATTTATCAGCTTTTCTAAATAAGCATTGAAGTCGTAATCTGACAATTGAAATAAAAATATAATTTTTTTTTAAAATTTAAAAAATATTGATGATTACTTGATTTTTGTTTTTGTGTCGATTTCGATGGTTGCTCCGGTAAGATCATGCTTGATCCATTTGAATCATCAACCATCGAACATGGATCATCATTAACAAGACTGATATCTCCATCACAATTTTCCGCAACATTTGATGTTTCGGTAACATTTTAATTTTCCGCAACATTTAAATTTTCATCAATATTAGAATTTTCGCCGACATTTTGATTTTCGTTTTGTCCCGGATTCTCAATCTCTGTTTCAGAATCCGAACTACTGTCGCAGTTTGGATTAGGCTGGTTATCTAGGCTTTTACAGGTTCTTGGCCTGTCATTTTCTTGTGCGCTGCTGATAAATTCATTATTTTTAGCCTTTTTTTTGTAAATTTTTTTTAAATTACGTTGATTAGTTAGTTTAAAAAATATTACCGAATTTAAGTCTATATCTTTGGTCAAAAATCCGATTAAAACTTGCATACCAAAATTGACTTGTTTTATATTTTTTAAAAAATTTTCTTGATATGCTGTTTGTACACTTAAGCTTTTTTGAATAGCTTCAAAAGATTTTAGCATCTTAAAAATTAATTTTAAAATTTTATTTAATTTTTTTATAATGTTTTTTAGGACTTACCTTTTCATTATTTTCTTTGTAAATTTTGCAAAATGATGCAAAATTCTGAGACAAAGACTCTGATGTTTTTCCAAACTGCCATAGAATATCATATTTTATCCGAAAATTATCAAGAGACTGGGATCTTCTTAATTCTGATGGACGAAAAAGAGTCTTTTGTAACTTTCTTGAGTGTCTTTCTATCGACACAGGGTCTTGTTCTAATTCTGGTATACCCTCGTCTTCAATTGGAACGTCAAGTTCCTTCAATACTTCTCTTGCCTCCTCTGAATATTTTTCTTTTTTTATTAGTTCGCAAAGAAACCTGTACGAAGTTCTTTTCACCTTAATTGAGCAGAACAAAGGCTCCCCAATCTCACACTAAAAATTAAATTTTTATACTAGTTTCAATATAATTTACCGTAATTCTTTGCTATTTTATGCGCAAATAAATTTCAAATTTCGAATTTTAAAAAGATTTTTGAAGTGTTAAATTTTGAAATAAGAAAGTGATTTAAGTAAAAAAAAACGAAAAAAATAAATAAATTAATTTGATTTTTTAATGTTACATTTAACATACCTCTTTTTTTTAAAAATTGCTTTAAGGAAATATGATAATTTTTGATCATTTTCAAGGATAAATTCAGCATTTATCAATTTTTAAAAAATACAAATTTTATTTTTTTTGCATCAGTTAAATATTAGATTTTAGGAGACATATTTTTTGAAATTTGTCCAAAAAATATTATTAAATTATATTATTTTCGATTTAAATATTCTTTGACAAATTTCAAAAAATATGTCCCCTAAAATCTAATATTTAACTGATGCAAAAAAAAATAAAATTTGTATTTTTTAAAAAGTGATAAATGCTGAATTTATCCTTGAAAATGATCAAAAATTGTTATATAAGAATTAACTTAGTATATTGCAAGTTTGTTTTTAATTAGTTTTTTTTATGATGTAAAATTTGGCAGGTTTTTTTTAAATAGATTTTTTTGATGTTCAATTATAATCAGAAAAGGCCAAAGAATGGAACTTAAATTTCAAATAAATTTTACTGCAAATTAAGCCTGAACTTGTCCTTTACTTAAATTTGGAGAATAAACCTGTTTATCTACTTTTATTTTTACTAAATTTTGAACTTGAATCAACGAATCATTTCGTTTAGAAAATTGAAATTTTTGCTTTTTTCTAATCAAAAAGACAAAACGCATTGCTAAATCATCTTTGTTTACATAATTTATACTTGTCTTCTAAATTAGTAAAGAAAGAAAAAATCGAAATTTTTTATATCAAAAGTAAAATGGAAAAAATGCCTAATTTAAGGTGTAATAAATAAAGATAAACAGAATTATTCTCGGAATTTAATAGACTAATTCAGGTTTCATTTGCAGAAAAATTTATATGATTTCTAAGTACTTTGTTCTAAACTTTTTTTAGAAAGAAATTTATAAAAAAAATTTAACAAAAAATGAATTTTATAAAAAAATAATTAAGATTCTTAATTTAAACAAAACTTAAACAAATTTTTCGAAAAAAAAATTACTAATACAAAAAAACTCTGATTATAAAATTACAAACAAAAATATTCAACTTACTTCTTCAAAATCTTTGTTCAATTCAATATCAGACAATTTGATGAATCGATAAGTACCGGCTATTTGTGAAACAATGTTATTTGGTATATATGGGTCTTGATTTGCCAAAATTGACACTAAAATTGACTCGCTTGAATTACTCATTTTTTTTTGATTTTTTTCTCTTAAAATAATGGCATATGTCTGATATGTGAACTAATTATGTGCACTAAAAAAATAGTTCACGTATTTTATAATAAGTGCACCAAAATTTGTGCACTAAAAATTATGTGAACTAATCAATTTTTTATGGCATAACTAACAATTACCTTTTCATATTCAATATAAATTAGGTATTTATTTATCTTTTATATATTGTAAATAAATTACTAATTACTTTGTTTTACCGTTTTATAAGGATACCCGGCATTTTTATTTATGTATGGCTGAGTATTGTTTTTTATATTTAGAAAGGGAATTGAAATAGGACTTTTGATTGAAATAAGTTTGCTTGACGCATCCAAGGTTCTATGACAAGCTAGACATTACAGAAACGAATAATTAATTTTTTTAGTTTGGGCTTTTTCACTACAAAAAAACCTATTTGAGTTTAATTAATAATAATTCTAAATAAAATTTGACAAAAAAAGGTAAAATTTTAATCAATCTGAATTTAATTAGTTGATTTTATTTATTTCTCATTTAAATAAAGTTCACATAATTAATTATCAGCTCACCTATTTTAAATTATGTGAACTTAGTTCACCTATCAACTTTAAGAAAGTGCACATAATTAGCTAGTTCACATATCAGACATATGCCAAAATAATTGATTAATTGATCTAAAAAAAGAGAAAAAAATTAATTTTTTTTTAAATTCAATATATTATTTTGAATTTTGAAAATTTGAAATTTAAAAATAATTGCTAAATTTTAAAGCGTTGCAAAATGAATGTTATAATGTTTACAATATTTCTCTTTTTTTTATGAAATATGAAAAATAAAAAAGAAAATGTTTGAAATAATTTTTCTTCTTATTTACTTGTTCGATAATTTCGATTTAATTCTTTGAATTTTTTTTTATCTTTTAAATTTATATAGTTTATATATATTTAATTTTAATATTTTCGTTTTTTAGTTTTTGGATAAATCAAGTAAAATGAACCAAAAAAAAAGAATTGGATCAGGCTATAAAGAGACTGGTTTTAAAAAACAAAAAACCTAAAGAAATAATATGTATTTTGGAAACCATTTACGACAAAGAAATAATACCAACTATTGAAGTAATTTGAAATAAAAAAAATCTTAATTTCTTTTTTAAAAAAATTAATTTAAGAATTTGAGGACAAAGTCACTCAGAATAAAGAAAAAATTGAAAAATCAAAATTTGTTTTTTTTCAACTTCAACATAAGAAAAATTTCGAAAGTAACACCTTTTATGATGAGATACATTAAGGTACAATATTCTAATTAAATTATTTTTGAAATCAAAATTAAAAAAATTTTTTTAAGTATCAAATTGATAAAAAAAAATGCTAATTACAGCCGAAAAATTAGCCCGAATGATTAAAAAATTTTTAATGTTAAAGTTTCAACAAGACAGTTAGCACATATCAAAAAAGTAAAAATGGACTGATTTTTTTTAAATTAAAAAAAAATTAAAATTATTTTTTCAAAGAACTCGGTTATTATTGGCGAAGATTAAAGACAAGACCAGAACTGACTAACGAACAAATAACCGAACGTTTAAATTTTGCAAAAAAACATGTAAATTATTCATTCAAAGATGTCATTTTCGCCGACGAAACAACAATTAAGTGTTACTCTGCTCCATTTTATCATATGAGAAAAAAAAATTTAAGACCTCGTGCTATCGGAATTTCTAAAAAACACGCAGGAAAGGTATAAATGCTATGGAAAATTTTACAAGATGCTTCAAAGTTAAAGAAGAAAGCATTGATAAGTTTTTAAGTCGATTTTTATCTTTTGCGGAGAAGGCGGAAATTAATAAAAAGTCGACTTTGGTTAGTTATTTTATTAACAATTTACAGAGTAAACAAATGGAACAGTTTATAAGACAAAGCGTCTCTTTGTATCAATCAATCTCCAACTCAGACGAGGATGTACCTCTATTATTAACCACAATTATTAAGTACGCTAAGGCGTATGAGTCTGCAAGTCCGACTGATTTAAAGGAAGAATCATATGCTGATTTTGAAAATGTAGCTGCTGTAAATTCTATCTCTAGAACTCAAACAAGGTATACGCACAATTCGTATTATAAACCATGGAAATCCTTTCACAGTCAAAATTCAAGTTCTAATGAATTTAAACAGAATGATAAATTCATAAAAAGTGAAGCAGCTAATATGCCAAGTCAAGAAGCGCCAAAGGAAAATAAGAGCTTGGTCTGTACAGTTGCAAACTCTGATTTCTCTTCAACAAGAATTGAAGGTACAAATTGGTAATAGACCCATTAACTCCATTTGAAAATCAAGAAATAAAGGTAGCTGCTCTTAACTGTAAAAGAGATTGTTTGATCGGAATGGACATTATAAAGAGAATGTCTGAACATTTCTCTAGAATTAAAGAAACAATTTGCACTTTTTCTCGTATAAATGAATTGGAAACAGAGTCAAGTAATATTTTTTTGGCGCAGTCTGCTAACGAATTAAACGATAAGAACAAAATTCTTGAATTTGAAATATTGAAGGAGTTAGAGAAAGTAGCGGCTGAAAATTTCTTAGATTTGAAACCAAACAATGTGTTTCAACACGGTATTGTTCTTAAGGACAAATAGCAGCTAAATTAATCGAACCGAGTAATTCACTATGGAGTTCTCCGATTAATATTGTTGGAAAAAAGGATGGTGGAATTCGGATAACACAGGAATATCGCAAATTAAATGAATTAACTGTTAAAGATGCACATCCTCTCCCAAAAATAGACCAATTATTAACGCTGTTAAACAAAAGCCGCTACTTTACGAAAATTGATTGTTTTAGTGGTTTTTACCAAATTCTAATGGGTCAAGCGAGCAAAGATCTAACCGCTTTCGCATGTGAATTTGGATTGTTCCACTTTAATGTATTGCCAATGGGTTTGACCAATGCACCAGCTACGTTTCAAGGGACTATGAATGAAATTTTCAAGGATTTGATCGAAAAATATTGTTCTTGTATTTTTGGATGATTTATTGGTTCATAGTGCTGATGAGGAAACTCATTTGGAAAATGTTAAGGAGATAATTCGTAGACTTGAGAATTATCGCTTGAAAATTAAGTTAATGAAATGTATAGCTTTGGCCAGTGAAATTAAGTTCTTGGGTCATGTAGTATCATTTAAATCGATTAAGCCAGATGACGAAAAAATAGCGGCTATTAAAGATTTTAAACTTCCAGAGACTATGGACAAATTACAAAGTTTTATGGGTCTTTGTGGTTTTTATCGTAAATTTATAAAGTCATATGCATCTATTGCTAAGCCTATTTATCAACTTATGGTAACTAAAGACCTTTATATTATTCCTTTAAAAAAGCTAAAAAAGTAAAAAGGGAAAATAATACGAATAAAATTAAACCTAAATTTATTAAAGTTGAATGGAATTTAGCTGCTACCAAAGCTTTTGAAACACTTAAAGCAGATTTATGTAGTGAAAATGTTCTTACGATACCAAATTTTGATAAAGAATTTATACTGGTAGCCGATGCATGTGATATTGCATATGGCGCTTTTCTTTGTCAAGAAGTGGATGGCGAGCTTAAGCCAGTTGCTTATTTTAGCAAACAAATGAATATAGCGCAAACAAAATACTCCACATCCGAAAAGGAATTATTATCGATTGTAATGAGTGTTGAACATTTTCATTCATTCCTTTATGGAAGACAAATCTGTAAGTGATTTTAGGAACTCAAAAAAAAATTTTGGGAATTTTATTCTTCAAAGATAAGCGTCAAATCAGACAAATCGTCAAATAATCCCATCAGCCATGTTAATTATAATGGTAGAATGACAAATGACAAAAACGAGCTCTGTAATGTTTTTAATCGTTTCTTCGCATCAATATCCTCATCTTTAAACTCAACAATGGAGGAGTGTACAAACTTTATTGATGGTCAATTTGATCAATTTAGAGTCGAAGAAGCGAAATTTAAATTCAGTTTTACAACAGCGAATGAGCTTAATGACCTTTTATCGTCATTACCATCTTCAAGTAATCCAGGCATTTGTGGAATCCCAACAAAAATTTTAAAATCATCATCTCTAAAATTGAGAACAATTGTTGCATATTTATTTAATTGTTCTATTCTGTCTTGTTCCATACCAAATGACTGGAAAACTGCTATTGTTTTACCTCTTTATAAAAACAAAGGCTCAAATGATAATTTAAACAATTATCGGGCGATTTCTATTCTACCACCGATGGCAAAATTATTCGAGAAACTTATCCATAAGCAAATTTTAGCCTATCTAAATGATAACAATATTATTACAAATGACCAACATGGCTTTAGATCGAATCACAGTTGTGAATCAGCTCTTCATGAAATTATTAGTGAGATTAACAAGATAAAAAGTAAACGTTCAATTGGACTACTACTGTTCATAGACTTTAGAAAGGCATTCGATTCTGTTGATCCTCGCCTTCTATTGCTGAAATTAAAAAAATATGGATTCTCGGTTATGGCGCTAGATCTAATTAAAAATTATTTCGAAAATAGATCTCAATTTGTTAAAATAGACGATTGTGTTTCTGATTCAATGGCTATTAACCTTGGTGTACCACAAGGAAGTGTCCTTGGACCACTTCTGTTTTTAGTATTTATTAACGATATTGTCAAGTATTTAAGTGATTTTATGGTTAAATTATTTGCTGATGATACAACAATCTTAAAAGTTGGTAATGAGTTATCCTCCGTAATCAGTGAATTCTCTTGTTCAATTAAGAAACTTATTGAATGGTGTAAATTTAATCGTATTGATATCAATTGGAACAAAACAAAAATAATGTTTTTGACAAACAAGAGAAATATATGTTTACCAAAGAGTATAAATGTTGACAAGAACAATGTTGAAGTAGTTAACTGCTTTAAGCTGCTTGGTATTACAATTGACAACAATTTATCATTTCAAAAATATGTGTCCGAGATAAGAAATTCAATAAACAAAAGACTCTATTCAATTGAACGTTTATTTTATTTATCGCACAAAGTAAGATTACAGTTTTATAAATCGTTTATCCTTCCTTACTTTGACTATTGCTCATCGTTGACTATATATTTTCCGAAAAAAACAATTCAAAAACTTACAAATACTTATTACAATTGTACTCAAAAACTATTGAATTTTAAGTTCTCTGTTTCATCTTTAGAAGACTTTAATCGAGTAAACATTGAACTCAATAAATATAGGCTTGATTGCTATCAACATAGACTTATTAAGAGAATATCACGTTTTATTCACAAAGTTTGTAATCAAAAAAACAGTCCGACGAACCTTAAAGATTCTTTAAACAAGAATTGTGCTATTAAAACTGTTCCATACAACTTAAGAAATAAAAATATGTACATTGTACCAGCAAAAGGGATATTTAATGATTATATGGAGAGAACTTATGGCTATTTTTATTCAAAATTTTTAAACGCGTTTCTTTTGAAAGATATTAATTTGAACTTTAGTTTTTTTAATCAACGAATTGAGAACAATATAAATATTATCTTTATAGAATTTTGTAAATTATTTCCAAAATTTGATGTGAAT
The DNA here is from genome assembly GCA_002922825.1 of Brachionus calyciflorus. Classification (NCBI taxonomy): domain Eukaryota; kingdom Metazoa; phylum Rotifera; class Eurotatoria; order Ploima; family Brachionidae; genus Brachionus; species Brachionus calyciflorus. The sequence continues at coordinate 21,772 of NTPY01000792.1, forward strand.
TTTAAAGTTTTTTATTGTTAAATTAATTAACTTGATTTTTATGTGTAAATTTTTTTTTATTATTCTTTTTTTATTAATAAATGGATTCAACCGACCCATATAATGGGCTAATAATACGAATAAAATTAAACCTAAATTTATTAAAGTTGAATGGAATTTAGCTGCTACCAAAGCTTTTGAAACACTTAAAGCAGATTTATGTAGTGAAAATGTTCTTACGATACCAAATTTTGATAAAGAATTTATACTGGTAGCCGATGCATGTGATATTGCATATGGCGCTTTCTTTGTCAAGAAGTGGATGGCGAGCTTAAGCCAGTTGCTTATTTTAGCAAACAAATGAATATAGCGCAAACAAAATACTCCACATCCGAAAAGGAATTATTATCGATTGTAATGAGTGTTGAACATTTTCATTCATTCCTTTATGGAAGATTTTTTACTGTTCATAGTGATCACCAGCCTCTGAAATGGCTTTTAACAAAAAAAGGTCCGATTTCTTCGCGTTTGGCTAGATGGATTTTACGGCTCAATGTGTATGAATTCGAAATCCGATACAAACCAGGAGCCTCAAATGGCAACGCAGATGCTCTATCTAGAATGCCTGAATCATTGTGTACAATTGAAACTGATGTACCTATAGATGATTTTGAAGATCATGTGATTTGTTCAATCGAAATAGCAGCTAATGAAGAGTTAATAATAAGTTTTGATCGTGATTTTAATCAGATAAGTCTTGACCAAGATACAGATCCAAATTTGGCTTGGATAAAGAAACAATTGACCTTCAAAAAATTCATACAAGAAGAGTCTAAGTCTCCAATGCAGAAAGCGCTACAGTCAAATTTGTTTAACTTTGTAATACAAGATGATAAATTATTTTATAAAAAAAGTACTAAAGAAAACACAAATCTTCTTTATGTGATACCATATAATGCTGTCGAAGAAATACTTCGTGTTGGTCATTGTTCTTTACTCAGCGGACACTTAGGTATCAAGAAAACAATGAAGAAATTTTTAAGTAGGTTTTATCGTCCAGGTTTGAAAGCTGCTATTAAAAATTTTATTAAAACGTGTGATATGTGCCAAAGGGTGAAAATTACACAGCCTAAAAGAGTGGGCGAATTAAAGCGGCTAGTGGCTAAAAAATTCAATCATATAATTACGATTGACATGGCTGTCAATAAGCATCAAAAATTCGTTTATCCAAATCTTCAAATTTTATTTGATCATGAAGATGATATTAATCCAAAAATTGGTCCATTTGTAAAAAATTATTGTGAATCGAAAATAAAGCAGCTAAAAAATATATACTCTAAAGCAATGGAAAATGGTAATTTAGTCATGAACAAAGCAAAAATTAGACACGACCGGAATATACGAAATATGAGAATATTTGAATATGAGGTAGGCGATCTTGTGATTACAGACCATGTCTGGCACACAAGTATCATGGACCTTTCGAAATTATGGCTAAACATCCAAATATTGTAAATTACGTTATCAGGCGTGTTAATCAAAAAAGGTCGAAACAATTTTTAATTCATAAAAATCGATTGAAAAAATATTTTGGTCATTTTAATGAAGGTCAAAATATATCTGCTAATCAATCGATTTTAGACGAAAAATCAGTATTAATTCCACCTAATCGAGCCTCAAGTTAGAAAACAAACTGTAAAGAAACCTAAAACAGATAGAGCGTCACTAAAAATTTTAGAAACAATTGAGGAGTCAGGTGAAGAAAATTTAAAAGAAAAAGTGATCGAGGTCATTGTTGAGGAGTCCAGTCTAGAATCGGCTGACCAAAATGATTATTCATTTAGACCGTATTACAATAAAAAAACAAATCGCGAATATAAACGTGCCAATCAAAATATAGAAAATAGGGTCAGACGTAGCACTTGGCTCCTGATCGATATAAAGCATAAATATATCCAATTAGTAGTTAGAATATTAGTTTTATTTATTTAGCAGTTCTCTATTTTGATTTTTTTAAGACAAATTAATAATCTAATTCTATGGTCCACGTGATTAAATTACAAATAAATTTTTAAATTTTGGATAATTCGAATAATAAAAAGGGGAATCTTTTCTCAACTAAAAATAAAAAAAAAAATTATTAAAACAAAAATAAAAATAAAGAAAAACGAAAAAATATATATTAAACATGGCTCTTATTTGTGAGTGCGATTTGAACAACCTGAACCCTTTTGACCATAATCGAGACATTTTTATTTCAAATTTGTCAATCGAAGCTTTCGGCAGATTCACAGTTCAAGCATTCGAGTATGACATAATTACTTATCAGACCGACAATCACTTAAATTGGGGCCCAGTGCACCACGCCAAGGTATTGTACTCGCGTGATGACGCACACTCGTCAACAAAAGTTATGTTTTTAAGATTTTGTGACCCAGGTTGTCATGAGCAGGTCATCGAGGAGCTAAATGGTGTTGAATGGCCTGTTGGTTATGGTAAACATTTAAATTTTGAATTTAATCGTAATTAGACATCACCTTTTACTCGCGCGGGAGCGCTACGTCATAAGAGACGCATGTACTCAAACAGACTCTCAAGTAACAGCTAACCCAAATACCCTCAACACTAGAGAATTTGGATCAACATCGTCGTTGTCAACCTTTTGTTTATGGACGGCCGAAGATTTTACGGACAACAAATACTCAATTTTTTGGAACGAAGACTATGCTTCGACCGTACTAGATGTTAAGAGTTGTGTTGCACAAAAACAAAGAATTAAAAGCAAAGGTTCCGTCAGAACATTGATCTCAAAATTTTTATTACATCGCAAAAGAATCAATTAATTATATTTAGTCTTTTTATTAGCTAATTTAATTAAAATATTTAAGACAGATTTAATACAATATTTTTTAAGAGCCTCGGAGTGACTCTTGTAAAAGGGGGGAGCCCTGTTGTGCCACCCAAATAGCGGCTTAGTTTAGTCATTTAAATTATTTCAATTTAGTTATTTTAATATACATATTAGCTGCTAAAATATATAAACTCATGTTTTTCTCATTATTAAACATCCTCCAGAATAAAAGTTATAATTAAAATTCAATTTGTCTTTTTCTATTCCTGTTCCCCCAAGCGAACCCCGTAAGTCGCAGGCTTAACAGTATATTCAGTTTGAAAAAAGGGATATAATAGAAACAGAAAATAGGGGACGAGAAGAAATTCGGGACCGAAAACTATTAGGTTTTTTTTTTTAAAAATAATAAAGAAGAAAGAAGTTTTTAATATTCAGATATTCAGAATTTGAAAGAAAAATTAAAATAAAATTGATCGTAAAAAAAATTGATGATTTAAAATTTGAAAAAATAAAAATGAAATAATAATTTATATTAATGCGGATCACTCTTTTCAGCACGATATCAGCTTAGAGGTGATCATCACTAGTGCGTGCTTATAGTTATATAGTAATAACTATCTAACAAAAGGAAACATTATAAAACATTTAACAACACGACGAGTTGTATTTGTTCTAAATTTTCTAGGTGATGAAAGAATGCTCAATAAGGAAAAAAATTAATTTGCAGAGAGGTTTTAGTTCAAAACTAATCTTTTTAATGGTTTTCATTTCAAATTATTTTAAAAATTGCAATAATTTTTCAAAGTTGTTATTTTGAGTTTTAAATTGTGCAAATCTTTATACTTATAAGACCTGAATTGAAATTTTTAAATTGAAATAAAACTTTATTTTCCCGTAATTATATTGAAATTAGATTAAAGGTTCAATATATTTTCTTGGTTCTGAAAGTGGCAGATGAACTAGATATTTATGTATTTTTAAAAAATACAGACTAATAAAAATTGTACGAAAGAATGGATTGATATTTTGAAGATTATTCGTGAAAATCAAGATATTCTTCGAAAAACAACAAAAAAATGTTGGAATCGATTTTGAGAGGAATAAAGGCACAAATCAATTTCGACATCATTGAAACCATCAAAAACAATTTTTTGATAATTTCAAAAATTTTTTGATTTTTCTGTTTGTTTTTCGGAATTTACATTTTCTTTTTTTTAATTCTCTTCTAGTCAAATACAAAAATATCGATAAAAAGGATACCTGAAAAACAGACACCCCCTTTTTTTTAAAAAAAGCCACCCGGGTGTAATTTCACAATGAGACAAGCCTAAATGACCAAAAATATACCAAAATGTTCCTTTTTTCATAAATTTTTCAAAAAAAAACTTTTTACAATATTTGTAAATTTTTCCTTTTTTCGCCGAAATAAACTTTTTTTTACAAACACAGTGGTGTATTTCAAAGCTACCAATGTAACACCAGCAATTGAACTAGAAAATTAAAATTAGCACATTTAGTTGTCTAAAATAAAAAAATTAGATAGTGCGCTTTTTATTTACTTTACTAGCAAAATGGCTTTTTTATTCAAATGACCTAAATTTTTATAACACCATGTAAAAAATACTTGAAAAAATATAAGAATTTCATTATAGACTAAGTCAAGCATGGCGAATTCAAATTTTGCATTATTTTTTGAACACTGTGTCTAGTTTTTTTATTTTTCGAACAAACTCGCTTATTCTAACTTAAAAAGTGGTCAATACTTCACTAAAACCGTTGACCATCAACTGTTCAGTGTTTTTTAATATACAAATAAATTCTTTTATTTAAAAATTCAATAAGAACTTTTTTTAAAGACAATTTTTAGTCACGAAAATTATCTTCAAAAATTTAAGACTTTAACGTCCCAAAAATTTACCGAAGTAATTAAAATTTTGATTTAATTATTTATTTGATTTAACACTTTCTTTAATTTCTTTTTTATAAGACTCGAATTAAGAGATTCAAAGAAATGTTTGATCGACTTAATAAAATTGATTGTTTTGACATTTTATTAGAAACTGTTGCTGATTTACTTAAAGAAATCGCCTTTTTTCAAGTTATTCACAAGCGAGAAATAGTCTTTTCCTCTAAAACAGACTTTATCGATTTTAACGCTAAATCAATATTAGCAAAATCGAATTCCTGTCTCTTTGAGCTAACACCTATTTTGAATAAAGGTGATGGCAATTGTTTTTACAGAAGTGTTTCAAAAGCTCTGTATGGAAAAGAAGATTACCACTATGAAGTTCGGTTTAGAGCATTGGTTGAAATGGTTTTAAGAAAAGATGAATTTCTAGATTATGCATCCAAAAATAAATTTTGGAAATATTGATTTTTTCCATAACTTGGCACCTGGAGAAGACGGGATGGACCCTCTTACAGAATTCAAACATCAATCTTTGGAGTGTTCGAAATTGAGTGGATGGGCAACAATTTGGCACATTCAAGCTTTTTCAATTGATATATATCAAGTTTACCCATCAACAAACGCTTCAAAAACCAATTCAATGGTTCATTTTCTTAATAAACCAATTAGGTGTTTAAACGAAAGAAATCAAGGTAAACTGAATAAACAATGATAAAAAATATGATTTAAAATAAAAAAAATTAAGGGTTTATAACAATAGCTTGGACAAGTTCGGGAAAATTGGCGCTAGACGATACTGGGAGTTGGCAACCAGATCACTTTGTGTGTCTTTTACCTTTAAATAAAGATTATTATGCTACTGAAGCCTATGATAACGAAAAAGACTTGAATAATAATCTTAACATTAAAAGAGGTCTTTCGATTTCAAATTCAAACGACTCAAATCTTTCTGAAAAAATAAAAAAAAAACTGTAAGTTTGATTATTTTTTTTTAATTAGAAAATTGATAAATTTCTATCTAGGAAAAATTTGGAGTCATTTATTGATATTCACTCGGATATTCAAATAAAGGATTCATGTGTTGATCTTTCTGAAGAAGAATCGAGTAAAATGTCAGTTAAAAATGAAAAAATAAACGATTTATTCGTTGAATGCTTCGATTCAGACGAAATTCTATTATGTTCATTATATGAAATTCGTCTTTCTCCTGTTAAGAGTAGTATGTACCCAAATAATTATGAATTAAATGATTTAATGCCAGATGTGGATAAAGATTTATCTTTTTCAACCAGTGAGAAAAGCTTAACTCGAGAGCCTGTCGAAAATAAAGAAAATTTATCATTTATTTCAAAGATAATGATTTAAAAGAACGGTAAGGTAATTTAGAAAAAATTTAATTGAAATTATATTTTATTGTATTTAAATTAATTATTTAAAGTTGCTAATCTAAATGAATTATATTTTCAGAGATATGGGCAAAATTTATTTATTTCCAATTATTAGACTATTTCGGATATTAGATTATATAACAATATCTGAAGGTTCGGATATCGGATATTATATCTCTTATAATATTTTAGCTTCGGATATTCGGATATCGGGTATTAATTAATCGGATTTCCAAAATTACAACTATTAATATATTTAAGGTTAATAATATTGACATTACTCAAATCTACCTAAGGACTTTTCTGATTACTTTATTGGTAATCATAAATTTTAATTATGAAAATTTAGAATAAAATGAACTAAGGTTAAAGGTTAATATAATCTTTATTGTTTTTAATGAAATAATTCTATTTAAATATTCGTTATTAAATATCTAATAAAATAAATTAAAATTAAATTCAATTTTTAAGTCTTAAGTTTTTTTTTATATTTTCCAAAATTAAAAATGTTTATATTGTCGAAAATAGCTAAAAAAAAGAAATTAAAATGATTTTTACTCATGTGTTTTGTAGCATGTTTAAATCTCGAAATTCTACTAAACAAATGTTCACAAATTTGAGTGTTGTAATTTTCTAATTCGCTAAACATTTTCGAATAGTGTTTTTCAAACCAAACATTTCGTGAATGATTTTGAAAATGAAATTTTTTGTCAATGACAAAATTAGTTGATTTAAGAATATTTTTAATAATAGGGTCATTAGAGTCGTAATGATTAAAAAAATATTCATTTAAATGACAAGAGTTATCATATATACAATACCTAATTGTTTTATTCGTCATCTGAATAGTATTATATAAAAATTTCGAAACTAAATTTAGCGATTCTGATTTAATCATTTCTTGAAAATTAAGAACGAATCCACATCCAGCAGCACCTACAAGGATTCCAGCGGTTCTTCTTTTATTTAAATTAAAATCTTTATCAACTTGACAAGATTGAATAATAGTGTTTTTCTTATGA
>NTPY01000792.1:57915-87958 GCA_002922825.1 Brachionus calyciflorus
CACCTCTAGAAAATCAATTAAAAGACGAGGAAGAAGAAAATGCGAACAATTTCGATACCAATGATTTCCAAATCGAAGAAGATGTTGTTAAATCCCATGAAGAAGATATCCTTTCAAAAATTGATTTGAAGCAAATAAAATTTAATCCAGACTACTACAAAACGTTAAATAACTCTATTTATAATCAATCATTCGGTAATCAAACCTTTGGAAATTATAACTAGTCCTCGTACATTCGTACAAGACGTAGGTAATAATTTTAAAAATTTCAATAATAATAATAATCTACAACAGTCGAATCAGTATTTAAACGATAAAAATAAAGGAATTTTAAAAACAATAGAAAATCCAAACAGTAATAATAATAATACTGATAATAATTTCTTGACTCTCTGAAAAGATTCAACACCCCAGTCCTCATATAGAGGCCTGGATAAATCGTCGTTCTGGAAAAATCAACCTAACCTTGATGTTAACAGTAAGTACAATGTTACTCCTAACATAGAAGTCTTTTTACAGGAAAGTGGATCTAAATCATCATTATATGATAGACCACGAAAACTAGATACCAACACTAAAAAATTCACAGGATCTAGTAATGATGATGTTGATGAATGGCTTTTTTACATAGAACAAGGATTTATCACTAATAGAATTTTTGAAGAAANGCCGTCAATTCTAATATTTTAAATTCGTTTAAATTGACTCTCATTTAAGAGATCACTATAATTCCTAATTAAAAAGCACTTAGACTTATTAAAACTTGATTATTCAACTCATTTAAGACTTTATGCTCATACAAAAGCTTTAAGCATATATCGGATAAATAAGTTTGTTTATTTTGAAATGAAATACACTCTTTTAAAATAGTGTCCAAATCGATTTCTACAATGCTCCTTGAAGCATTTAGATTCAAGAGTTTATACTTTAAATGACCAAAGTCTAATATTAATTGTAAACGTTCGCCACGATTTAATCTACGCACTAAATATTTAGTTGTTGTAAATTTATCATTTAGTAAATATGAATCCAAAATTAACTATTTAGTTTCATCGTTTTCTTGACTACAAGATGTTCTCAAGTAATAATCTCAAGACTACCGTCTATGGACCATAAATCAATTAGGCCAAAAACCGCTCTCAATTGTCTCGTAAAATTTCTGAATTAAGCTCGCATAAATTTAGCTTACTGGTTTAGTTTTATAATCAATTCTAAATGGGACATTAGTAATTGGAAAAAACTATAAAATTCGTCGAAAGTTGTCGTCGTCGTTCGTCTGTCTTATTTTCATCTAATACATTTTATTTAAAAAAATCTAAAATTTATTAATTTTTAAATTTTTAAATTAAAATTTTTTTTTTCTGTTAGATTTTGAAACTAAGTGTAAAGTTACTTACGGTTAATTTAGTTAGTAAAAAAAGCCTCACTTATAAGCCTAAATTAATTTAACTAAATTAACATGATTAAAAATGCCGATAGGTTTAAGCTCAAATAAATCATTATGATATAAAATTTTATAAATTATATCCGTCTCTTGACCCATTTCTTGATCTCTAGCGATTATTTCACCTAGAACTATTCCTACAGGTTGATTTTCAGTCAATTCAAAAAATAAATTTTTCATGTCAAAAAAAGGTGGTGTATCTTCTTGTTGGACTTTTATTTTATTTTACAAAATTGGAGATTATTTATTAAGAGTTGAGGCCATAGATAAAGACACTCGTATGAATAGAATAATTAAATATTCATTTCTTGACGAGGACAAATAACCTGTTACAATAGAAACATATACCGGTGTAATTCGTTTAAAGCTAAGAATTAAATTTGACTCTTGTAGCAAGTGACTTAGGTACGCCGAGTTTGTCAACTAAAAGTTTTTTATTTTTAAATAATCTCCAATTTTGTAATTAGTATACACAAGTCAAGCAATAGTTTGAAGAAAGGTCAAAGGCGCACTTTACCCTAATACATTTTAAAAAGCATCGAAATCAACAAAGAAAAAAAAAATAAGAGCTTGGGTTTTAAGATGTTATGGTCGATAAATAACACTCGAATTATTAACATTTAAATGTAATTCAGCAACAACAATAGGCACCTCATAAACACTTACATTAATATCAATTAAATTGAACAAATCAATAAACTCAAAAATCGAGAAATTATTTTGCGATGTAAATATGTGATTGAGTGATAAATTATTAAAATTCAGAGCTACTGTTAAATCTTTTCTTTTTTGAGTTTAGAATTAAATTTTGATTTGATGGCAATACTTACATTAGATGTGAAATCATCTGTGCTTAAATTGAATAGAATTTGAAGTCATTGTACCATTTTTTAATTTTGGATTTTTTTAAAATTTAAATTACTGTAAATTGGTTTGGCATTTAAAGGTTGTTCCATTTCTAATGGTTTACTTTGACCAATTGTATTCTCGGCATAAACTCTAAAATAAAAATAGCTATTTTTGACTAGATTATCCATTGTGAAATTTAGAGTTGTCGGTCGTACAGTTCCAGCCTTGAACTTCATCTTTACCAAATTGATTATTTGCTTTTATGACATAAAAACCCGAGTCATTTCTATCACATTGTTTAACAGTTAAATAATGTTGCATTTCAGTTGGATTATCAACTAGAGCTCTATCGCCTTTTCTTATTTTATCATCATCTTTTGACCATGTGACATCGGGGTTAGGACAACCAGTCACTTCACACACTACACTAAAATTCGAACCAACTGTTACAACTGAAGTCTTTTTGAATTTTTTATCATAATCAATCTTAGGTGCACAATGTACACTATATTTACATGATTTACTATCGGAACCAAATGAATTCTCGGCCTCGATAGTATAGACACCAGCGTCCTCTTCAACTAAATTATTAATAAATAAAACAGCTGTTGATTGAGCAAAGCTAATAGAGTATTTATTCGAGTCTAATTTAAGAGCCCTAGAGCCTTTTTTCCATGTTATATTTGGTTGAGGAGTACCGCTTACTTTAGCTTCTATTTTACCTTGTGTTCCTATTAAATTAGCCTGATCGGGTATTGGTGAAATCTCAGGCGGTATACCTTGTATATTATCTTTTGCTTTGAATTTATATGTTGGATCACTTGGTAAACTTTCGCCTATTTTATTCTCAGCAGTTATTCTAAATTCATATTCTTGATTTTCAATTAAACCGTGTACTTCATATTCGCATTCGCTTATAAAATCGTCAGTGAAACGTGTGAATTTATATTCGCCACGTTGTCTCATTTCGACATGATATCGAATTATTGGTTGACCACCATTACGCTTTGGTGGATGCCAATTTAATAAACAACTATTTTTAGTAATGTTTGTAACGTCAACGTTAATTGGTGGATCTGGTCTATCAAACGGATTCTTTGCTATTATAATTTCACTACCCTTACTAAATTCGCCTTGACCTTCATCATTAACAGCGCTAACTCTAAAAGAATACTCGCCATTGACACTTAGATCATTAAGTCGAATAAATCTCTCTTTAATTAATTCTTTATTAACTCTAATCCATTTTGAACCGGCTTTACGCTCTAAAGTATAGCCTTTAATTGGACAACCACCATCTTTTTTGGGTGCGACCCAAGACACTTACAACTTGATTCAGTAATATCAGTAATCTCGGGTATACCAGGTGCACCAGGTGGATCATTTTTACCCTTAGCAACTATTGGTTCAGCCATTTCACATGGTTCTGAGAGACCTATTTTATTCTCGGCTATAACTCTGAATTTATAGCTTTTACCTCTTTCGAGCTTATCGACAAATAACTCAGTTAAACTTGTTGAATCGACACGAGTGTATGTACCACGTTTTGGATCTAATCTCTCGACGTGATAATTAGTTATTGGACAATTACCATGGTCTTTTGGAGGTGACCATTTTAGTTTACAACTAAATGAGCTTATTTCAAAAGTGGTCAAATTCTCTGGTGGTAAAGGAACGTCCAAAACTCTAATAACAAATTTAGCTTCTGTTTACCGACTTCATTTTCGGCTATTATTTTATACTCACCACCTTAGTCACGTTTTACTTTATTCAAATGTAATGATGCAACATGTTCACCGTGTTCAAGTATGGCTCTCGATTCTCCCGGTTTTATTTCTTCATTATTTTTAAACCATTTAACATCAGGTCTAGGGAAACCACTAACTCTAACATTAATATGTAAATTTTGCTCAATTGATAAAACATCAAATATTTTATCAAATTTTGCATCGTATTCCAAAGTAGGCTTCTTTAAAACAGTCAATTTGGCATCTGTTTCCAATTGACCTAAAGCATTTGTAACTACTACTTTATAAATATCTTTTAATTGACAATTATGTAAAGAAAATTCTAGTTTATTATTATCATAAATTTATGTATAATCGTCTTTGGGTCCTAAGGGTGTTTCATTAGCGTACCATTTTATGTCCGGATAAGGTTTAGCTTTTAATTTACACACAAAATTAGCTGTTCCGCCAACCATTACTCGAACATCTTTTAAATTGTCGATTAAAGTTGGTTTACGATTTAAGTTGGTTGGTTTAGTTGGTTGTCACCAAGTTTTTTTGTCTTAGCTGTTATCAAAGGCGTTGGCGCTGATGGATCACTATCACCAGCTAAATTAGTAGCTATTACTTTAAACTCATATTCGTGATTTTCTTTAACATGATTCAAAGTGACGTTAGTCGTTTTACCAACAGTCATAATTTCAATCCATTTAAGAGTCTTTGGATTTCTTCGCTCAATTTTGTATTCAGTTATTGGTGAGCCTCCATCAGTCAATGGTGGTGACCATACTAATTCAATACTTGATTTATTTACTTCACCAGCTTTGACGTTTATAGGTGGACCTGGTCTATCAAAAATGGATTTTTAGCTATGAATGGTTTACAAGGTAAAGATGGTTCACTTGGGCCAGCTTTATTCTCAGCTATTACTCTAAACTCATACTCACAGCCTTCAATTAAATCATTACATTTCATTTCTAGATCTTGAATTGGTTCTTTATTGACCTTGACCCATCTAGGACTAGATGTATCACGTCTTTCGGTGCTGCTAAATATACTGTTAAAACTACTGGACCATCTTCAAGTGCTCATTTATTCGTCGAAGGCAAATTTGAATTTAATTTACCATGAAGAAAATTTTTTTTTTAATTTTTTTTGTTTTAGAAATTCCTGTTGAGTTTAAAACAAAACTTGAAAATGTTAAAGTTAAAGAAAAAGAGACAGCTAAATTTACATGTAAATTAAATAAAGAAAACGCCCAAGTTAAATTGTTTAAAAATGGTGTTGAAATTCAACCCGACGAAACCAAATATCGTATGATTACAGATGGTTTTAAATACTCTCTAGAAGTATTTGATTGTCAACTAGATGACGCTAGTGAATATACAATACAATTACGTTGTCGTAAATGCAGTGCTAATTTAGAAGTCGAAGAATTACCAGCTGAAATAATGCGACCATTAAGTGATAAAACAGTTTATGAGAAACAAGAAATAGTTCTAGAGTGTGAGTTTAGTCGTCCAGGTGAACCAATTTGGATGAAAGATAACATCGAGGTCAAATACTCATTAGGCTTGGATAGATTTAATAAAAAAACTCAAGGTAATGTTCAACAATTAATAATTTATATGAGGCTAAATTAGACGATTTGGGTAGTTATAGTTGCTCTGTTAAAAAATCAACTACTTCTTGTAAAATAACAGTCTTGGAAAAAACAGTGGAAATATTGAAACCATTGGAAGAACAAGAAGTAATGGAAAAACAAAAAGCTACTTTTGTATGTAGTCTATTTCAAATTTAACACTTTGATCATCGACGCATACTTTATCCTTAAGACCAGATAAAATCTCAATAGTTTTTTCTTCAATGTCTAATTTACCGCTAGTTTCTAAATTCTTAACTTTAAATGTATAGACACCAGTGTCCTTTTGAGGATTTGAATCATTTATTCTCAAGCAATAAATGTTATTGTTGGAGTAGATACGATGATTTGGATCGGATCTTATTTTAACACCGTCTTTAAACCATTCGATTTCTTCATTAGGACGATTTAAGAGATTTAGAGTCTTCGAAGGCATTGAAGTTGATGCCTCGACCGAGCCTAATTCGTCGAATACAATATTATCTAAAAAAAAAAAAATTGTTCTTTAAAAAATTTTTTTTGACGTTGAATATGGTTAAATAATTATATTCTAATAGGAAAAATAGCCGTTGTTTTTTTTGAATAATTTAGCGCTTAAACAATGAAAAACAAAAGAAAATTTAAAAAATAAATTTTAATTTTAATTTTTTTTTGTTATTAGAAGCATGAATTTTATTTTTAAAAAAATGCAAATAAAATTTCATTTTCTATCTGCCGTAAAGACAAAAAATTCGACAATAAAATTTTTTTGATTTTGTTTTATTGATCTAAAAGATCAATAAAAAATTAAAAAGACGAAACCACTAGTATTTTGAGCAACATAATATGTTGCACTATGTTACATAATTTTTAATTTGAATAATTAAAAAATTGAATAAATTTTTTTGTTTTTTTTTAGAACTTTTTGTACAAATTGAACTAATTGAACTGAATTTCACAACGCCCAAGATTTCTAAATTAAAATGAAATAAACACTGTGATTTTTTAATTGATATCTAAACAGTTATAAATTATTTAGCTAACAAGTAGAGACACAGCTAAATTAAATGCACTTAAGAAGAGTAGTTGAAGTCAAAGATGAGGACTACAAAAAAAAGATTATGAAACAAATAAAATTAAGGATTTATTAACTAAACAAGACAAAACACAATCAAAATTCTCCGTCAAAAAATTAGAAATTAATAATTTATAATAAGAAAAAAGAAGATTATAAGGAAAAAAATTGGTTGACCAACAGTATTTCATATTGGGATTTAAAATTAGGGTTTTAAAGTCACTTAATTTAAAAATTATAAAAAATTTTTTTAGCTTTAAAAAATTAAAAAAAAAAACTCATGAAATTATTTCAATCAAAAATGCCCCCAGGACTTAAAACTTGTCTGAAATTTCTATAAAAAAGGTTTAAATCTACAAAAAGAATTACAAACAGAACTTGCCGAAATTGAATTTTAAGTTATTTTTTTAACGGATTTATTTTTGACCAACAATTGGACTTCTAAGTATTATGTATATACAAATTTAAAATACATTTATCAATTGAACTATAGAGATTTTTAAATAAATTTTATCTAGAATACAATGGTAAAGGTACAAACTTTGAACCCAAACTTATAACTTTAGCTAACTGATTAACTATTTCCTCATTTATAAACATTTTCATTTATCTTAAAAATCTCAAAATTAGATATTAATGTTAACTTTTTTGGTTTAAATTCCGATTCTTCCGTAAATTTATTCTTCTTAAAATTAAAATTAACACTCTTATTTTTTGAATAATTTTCTAAATTCTTAGAATTATCTTCATTTTCTGTTCTAGAATTTATACATTGATTTCTTTTATATGAACTAGATCTACGGGATTTTTCATTATGATCAAAATTTTCAGAACGTATATTTTTTTCTTTATCATTAATCATAGTTTTTCTATCAGTTTTATTTTGAACTTTATCCGAAGGATTCCGTTGACAGGGTCTTCTCAAATAATTAGTAGCAACCCTATTTGATTGAAAAAAATTATCACTATTTTTACTTAAATTTTTCTACTAAATAAGGCTTCACTATTACATTTTCAAATTTTTTGTCTGCTTTAAATTAACTGTACAGATTTAATAATAAACTAGCATAAAAAAAATTAAATTTCCAGAAATGTTAGACTTATTAGACCTTTTTTGTGACATTTCCGGTGTCGAGTCTATTAATTAAAATTTTTTTATATTCGATCATTTTAAATGATACGTTTATTTTTGATACTATTTAACATTCAGAAATTCTATAGATTATCTATGGATGTCAGGCTGCGAGGCTGTCCATAAATTTTTTCAACATCCTGGTATAGATAGATTACTTAAGAAATTAACATAAAAAGCTTTAATTTTTGAATATAAAACTGTAAAAATTAAACAATTTGTGTTTTTTAAGGCAAATTTTAACTTTATAAATTTTCTTCAAATTCTAAGTTACGGACTAAGGATTGAATTCAATATAAATTCGTTAAGACCATGTTTAATATCTAGAACTTTTTTAAGTAAAAATCGGAAGCAAAAATTCTAATCTTATTATTTAAAATTGTAGAGAGAAAAAGTTAATGTAAAAATGACCAGTTCATGGTCAAATAAAATCAATTAACTTCGCAAAAATAATTATCTTTTACAAAACCAATTATCTTTTGAAAACAACAATTATTTTTTAAAATAATCAATTAACCTAAAGATTTTTTATACTGATTATTGGTTGATTAATTGAGGAATCAATTAATTGACTTTTTGTTTTTAAACTTATCTCCTTATTTTTTCCTAATTTAAAGAGTAATATATTTAAGCTCCAAATTTTAAAAATTAAAAAAGATTCCGACTGCGACAAGTCGAATATGATAGCTGTTTTACTCAATATAACATCAGAAAACGATTTGGGAATTTAATTGAATTTAGAATTTTCTCAGTTGGTACTGACACGGGGGCTTTCGGTACCAACTTAGTTATCTTACTTTTCTAATAGAAGCATTTTAGAATCATAAATTATTAACAATTAGAAACGTTATTTTTAATGATCTCAAACGAGTTTTGTTATCTTTCTTTGTGACACTAAAAAGTTGTCTTTTAAAAAAAAAACATGTCATTTATTTAATTAAATAACGCAAGGTTACGAAATAAGATTCTTCTTTATGCAGGTATGTGATAAATTCGAAAATCTAAATACTTTAGTCATTTAGTCAATTTTAACGCAAAATTAAAATAAAAATCGGACGTTTTTCAAGCGTTGATTTAAAAGTAACTCAAAATCTCTTACTCATAATGAAATAAATTTAATTCGAACATCATAACGAGCGAAAAAAAAACTTTTCACTCATTACATGCAGTTAATAAAATTTTAAAATAAAGTTTATGTTGAAACTACTTGAGAGGGAAACCTAATTTCCTTTAATGTTCCAGCTTTATACTCAAAGTGACTAAGCAAGATTTTTTAGCACAAATTTTAATTGACTTAAACTTTGACCTTTTTTCACTTTTTAGAAGACATGTATAAATTCTTTAAAAACAAATGATTAAGAAATGTTTGCATTATTTTTAAATAACAAAAAAAATCGGGGATACACTGTACCGTAAAGTTCCAAATAGAAGAAACACCTATTAGAATAAACAGTTTCTTCTATTTGGAACTTGCAATTTAAAATATTCAATATATTTTTTATAAAAAAAAATTAAATTATGAAAAAAACAACGAAATCCAAATAGAAGAAACATTTTTTTAATTTATAATTTATTCACAATATTCGTGCGTTTTTTAGGGCTTGAAAAAAATGAGTCCAAAGAGCCACTCTGTGAGGGGTGTCAGGCGGAGTTTTTATTATTTTTTTTGTATTTTCAAAATAAAATAAACTGTTTCTTCTATTAGATATTTCGATAAAATAGCAATTTTTATTAAATAACGGTCAAATCGTTGTTTCTTTTATTTGGAACTTTACGGTACGAATTTTTTAGTAACAGTCTTCTAATTAATTTGATTCAAAACTTTACTTGAAATTAAAAGTATAGGAAATTGGTTCGTAAAAAATCCAGTGTTCAAGTAATTGCATATTTAAAAATTAAAAATAAATAAAAGAGTTTGGATGTTCTTTTTGAGCTAACTAATGTAATAAAATAAGGTTTAGTCTTAAAATGCCTTAAAAGTAATAATAACGTATTGTCTCGATTTTAAGAACATGTCACTATATTTATAATGACATGTCTTTATACCATCGTTTTAATGTTATAAGACCCTGTCACTAATTAAAGGTATTCGGTATTAGGGACATGTCGTTAAAATCGAGACAATACGTTATATTGAATTTAATTCTTTTTTTTTTAATCTAAAAGGCGGAGAGCTGGAGCATCTTCATGGACCACCAATACTCTATTGTAATTTGTTCAATTTTTGTTTTTTCTTTACACATTTTTTCGACTGTAGCAGGGTTTGAACCTTGAATGTTTTCTTAAAGATCAATTAAACTCTCCAATGATCCACGCCGAATTTAATTCAAAAAGTTTTGGTAATGAAACTCAAATAAAAATTTAGTATTTACTTCACTATTTGTTAATTTTCCTAATAAAGAAATAAATTAACTTGAAAAAAAATTGATAAATTGATTATTTATTAATACAAAATTGCTGTAATCATTCGATAGTTATACCATGTTACAAAATTATTGATTTTATTACTTAAATTAATTCATAGACCTTTCGGCTTTAAAAAATGAGGGTGGTAAAATTTAAAAAATTTCACATTATACCCTTACTACAATCGAGTGTTTACCGTACCTAATATTGGAAACCAGCAGCGTAGCAACGGGTACTACTAGTTCTTAATTAAAAATCTCTATTTTTTCTCAGTTCATTTTTTTTGGTCAAAAAGTGGCAAAAACCCCTTGTTTTTTAATAAAGACTTTGTTTTTTTCTTGTTTTTTTTTCTTTTATTTGGATAATTTGTTCTAGTTAAATTTTTTATTATGAATTTTATTTTGCTTTTGAATCAGTTTTAATAACTCCAATTTTTAATAATTTTATTAATTAAATTTCATGCTTCTTTTTGAGAAGTCTACTATTGTTACCATTAGGCTGTAAAAGCCTTGAGAAAAAATCTATATATTTTTATTTAAAATTTTTTTTTCTAATTATAGAAATTTATTATTTTTGATTTTACAAGATAAAAAAAAGCAAAAATTAAAAATTTTTAATCATTTTTATTATGGATAAAATTACTATTGACCAGATAGCTAATAATTTTAAAAGGAAATAAAAACCTTGGTCGAACAGAAAAAAAGTTGGCGGGACTTACTTTCAATTAGTCAAAACTTTACGGACAATTTTAAAGAAAATCGCTGGAACAGAAAAAAACATACCATTTATGTTAAAAAATTTACTGAAAAAAAAGGAAAAATTATCAATTTGTATTAGGTTTTAAAAAATGTTTCGAGTTACTGAGTTTATTCTTTAAAGAATTTCCAGCTAAATTACGTCATAAATGGATAAAAACTTTGAGAATTTCTGTATTTAAAAAAAAGAATTAACAGAGTTAGGATTCAGTATTTCTAAAAAAGTGTGGACAAAATCCAAAAATGAAACCGAAAATTTAAAACAGGGAAGGCCTAGAAAAAATCCTCAGTTTATAGAGGCTATTGATGAATTTATGGGAAAACATTCATCAATAGCATCAAATCGTACAATTAAGTCGGATATTAAAGACGAAAATGGTATAAAGCTTGATATTAATGTTAAATATGCCTCGGATACGAAAGTTCAACTATATCATATTTTTCCTTTTAAAAGACAATTGTCATTTTCAACTTTTAATAGAAATATCAGAAAAGAATATAAACATCCTCATCGGCTCACAGATCGATGTAATTACTGTGAATATGGTAAAAAACTAAAGAAAGAAATTATTCAATACTCTGAAACAGTCAATCAAACTTTAACTGGTACATTTAACACGAATGAATTGATGGAATTATACCAATCTAGACCTCAAAGGTATGGTTTAGTTTTAATCATTAAAAAATAAGAAATTTTTATCTTATTTTTAAAAATATGTTTTAAGTGAAGAGACAAAATCAGTGATTGATAAAATTAAAGCTTATCGTGAAATTTAATTTCAGAAGTCGATAGCAGATCGACAAGAAAAGCATATAACGACAACAAAAATGACAAAGACTTGTTAAAAGATAATGTTATGATTGAAATCGACTTTAAGCAGAAAATTCTTCTTGGAACAGGTCCAAGACAACTAAATTCAGAATATTATGAGATTAAAGAAAAAGTTATTCTAATTGGATTTGGTGTATTCTTCTATAATGTGGCAAATAAAGTGATTGAAAGCTTAAATGTTGATATTATGTCAAAAAATTTTGATACAGATATTTTAACTTTATAGCTTTCAGGTTTTTAAGAAATCAAGATTTTTTTTAAAGAATTTACAAGGAAAAGTATATTGTTTGGACCGACACTAGAACTCATTTTAGATCTTCAGAGTTTTGTTATTTTCTATTTGAAGAAATGTTTCTTGAAAGAAAAATTGTTAATATTAACTTTTTTGCTGAAAAACAAGATTCCCATGTCAAAAAATTAGAGTCTTTGTCAGATTCATGAATTGTCTAATAGAACGGCAACAAGCTTCGAACATTAGACGAAGAAAAAAGGGTAATCCAATAATAAAGGCGTATTTTTTGGAGTTTCCACATCAAGACCAACTGTTAAGTCGATCATTCTTAACTATCGAGGATATTACTATTTTATATAATATAATGAGAGTAGAGTTCGAAAATCGAACATTTGTGTAAGGTCATATATAACTGAAATTCTGAAATAATTTTACACAAAATTTTTACAGAGTAGATATAAGTTTATGACCATTTTTTCTTTAAAAATTGGTAGTGCACATTTTTAGTATTTTTAAATTTTAACCTCAAATCAAAAAATTTTTTACAAAATGTTTGACAAGAATTAAAAATAAGTTAAACCCTTAATTAAAAATACAAGTCAATTATATAGATGTAGACACAGGGACGTTGTTAGTCTTAAAATATATAAGTAAGTCTACAACTTAAAATTTCGGGCACTTAAAATTATCAATTTTTTTATGCTAATTTAAAAATAAAAGTTTATTTAACATGGATAAATTATAATGATGTACCAAAGAAGCTGAATTTTAAGAGGTTTTTTCCATTCATCTTTGCTTATAAAAGTATATTCCAAATTTAATTTATAGCTTATTCCCAATATCTCCTTATAATTTTTTTTCTTATACTATCATTAATATTAATGTTAAGACCTGAGTTTTGACATCACTCACTCCTTCTCACTAGTCCTCATTTATTTCATGTTTAGTTATAACTGCAGGCAGCGCACGCTAACAACTAAACACTATTTAAACCACTATTATTATTATTAACACTTTGGATTCCAATAAATTACTTAAACATATTTCACTTGTTTTATTCATTTTACTTGGTCATTCCCACCCCTATAGTCAAATCCAAGACTTTACATTTGGTGCCCAACGGGAGGATTCTGCTATATATTTTAGTAGGATCCATTGAAGAGAACAGACAAGAGATTATGATATTTTGCGATTTATTATAATTAGTCACGTGTTGCGACACGAGTGCATACAAAGAAAACATAAAAAGCAAACAAATCAAAAAAAACAAAATTCAAAAACAACAAACATCATGAAATCAAAATTTGATCAAATGCTGAGGCAACAACTATCCAAACTAATCGGATATATTTTTCGATTCGAACCAATACAAACCCAAGTTAATCCAATGCCACATAAAGATTTAACATATCAGAGTATTTTGTCCATTTTGGCTGAGAAGGTAGAGTACCAATTCTTACAGTACTGGCAATTTAACCAATCGGTTTTACTCGTTATTTCGATAGTGGTTTTAGTCTTCATACTAATAGGGATCAAGTGGTTTAATGGTTCTGGATTGAGAAACACGTGGACTCTCATCAATTCCCCTATTAGTTGGTTTAACAAATCCAAGACATAATACCCTCTACCAGTACTGAATGTACCTACATACACGGTTAGTCGTTTTACGGAAGACAAAGATTTCAATTCGTGGGTTAAGAGTTTCGAGAAATATGCAATGAGGTTGCAAGACAAGACAGGTGCATTATTAGCATTGATTGAAGACAGATGCCTGGACAAGCTTGAACAACGTATACTGAATCGAAAACCATACGCCACTTATGATGAAATCAAGGAGGCTTTTAGAAAATTGTACGGTAAAGAGTACCGATACAATGATCCTCTAATAGAATTTGCTTCGCGAAGACAACAACCGCATGAGAATATTTACAATTATTTGTGTGAATTGGAGCATTTAGCAGGAGCCGCTTACCCGGATAAGAATGAGCCAGAGTTTGAACCACTAATTGTTGATAGTTTTATACGAGGAATCTATGATATTAAAATCAAACAGGAGTTGTGTAGACCTCCAACGTGTAACAAATTATTCGTCTTGAGTAAAGCTTACCAACTAGAAGAAGCATTTACAAAGTGTGAGACGCCTAGACCCATGCTAATGCCAATGAACAACCGAATGCAAAACAATCGAGTAACTTTCGAAGAGAAGCCTCGAATCATCGAAATAGACACAAATCAAGATTTTTGTACCAGGTGTACACATCACAAACATTTAGCTAAAGATTGTTTCAAAAACCCAAACCATCAAAAAAACAGAAGCAATCTCGAAACCCAAGTTCGATCTATTCACAAATAGAATAGAGTTAGAATTTACCAACCATTAATCAAGACAACACTGTACGAGTTGAACAAACTACGAGCGAAAACCAATGCGAGAATGTTCAACCACTAAACTCAAAAGTCGAAACACCAGAAGAAGTTCACCTAGATGAAGAAGAGAGTGAAGAAGTCGACAAATCAATTGAAGGTACGTGTTTGATTAATGAATTACCTGTATCTTACATAGTAAATACTGGTGCTCAAATAAGTGTAATTAGCGACAGAGTGTACAATCAACTGAAGAATCCATCACCTTTGGAGAGAGTGACTAATGTGATCGCTGGTGCTGGTCGTGCAAACCTTGCAACTTTAGGTAGAACATATGCTGAATTGAGAATCGGTGAAACTGCTATATTTACATTTCTAGTGGTTATTAAAGACTTGGTCTCTGACTGTCTTTTGGGTATCGATTTACTGGAACAGTTTCCATATTTTTCTCAACCAATTGATCAACTTCGAGAAACTGTGAAGCGATTAAGCAAAGACTTTGTTACCGAGCCAAAACACTATCTACGAAATGCACTTAGTAACGCATGCTTAATCAACACCCTATCTGACATCGATTTCAACCACTACCTCGAGAAAATCAACGAATTAATCTCGTCGATTTCAGCATCGTCGCTCAAAGAGTTATAACCATCACCATGTTTCGAACACGAAATAAAATTGATCGATCCAAGTTTACCACCAATCAAACAAAAGATGAGACGTATACCCTACAGTAAAAGGGAAGAGTTCAAATCAATGCTTGACGAAACGCTAGAAGCGAATTTGATTCAGCCAAGTGACTCTCCGTGGGCTTCACCGCTCATGCTTGTTTCAAAACCTGATGGTTCAATCAGAGTTACAATCGACTACCGGCTACTGAACGAACGAACGCTCAAAGATGCTCATCCCTTACCCAACAGTGAAGACTTGTACGCATTATTGGCTCGATCGAGATGGTACACAAAATTGGATCTTTATACTGGTTATTTTCAAATTTTAATGAAACCAGAGTGTAGAAAACTAACGGCATTCACATGTGAATGGGGTCTATTCGAGTACCTCGTAATGCCGATGGGGCTAACAAACGCTCCAGCTACATTTCAACGTGCAAGTGTTGAGAAGGTTCATAATTGCCGGATTTGTAGTGGTTTTCCTTGATGATATTCTGATCCATTCAGAAACACTTATCGAACATTTTAAACACATCGAACTTGTAGTCAATGAATTGAAAAAGTATCAACTTTCAGTAAAGATGAAAAAGTGTGAAGTGGCAAAGCAAGAGATAGTATTTTTAGGACACGTAATTTCTAGTGGTTCAATCAAGCCAGACAAGTCAAAATGTGAAGCTCTATTTCAATATAAACGACCAAAAACATTAACTCAACTCCAGAGCTTCCTCGGACTTGCACAATACTACCGAAAATTCATAGAGAATTTTGCCAAGATTGCTGCTCCACTGTACAAACTGACAACAAAAGAAGAAGCTTCGAACAAAAATGAACTCAATTGGAACGATGAGTGTGAAACTGCATACAACACATTTAGAAACTATCTCACCAGAGATAAAATTCTCATGCTATCAGATCTTAAAAAGAAATTTGTCCTCGAGACCGACGCAAGCAATACGGGCGTTGGTGCAGTGATTAGCCAAGAATTAAATGGAACTTTGCGCCCAATAGCATACTTTAGCAAACCACTAAACAACGCGCAGCGTAATTATTCGACAAAAGAAAAAGAGCTTTTGGCCATTGTCCTAGCAGTCGAACACTTTCACCAGTATCTTTATGGCCAAGAATTCGATGTAGTCACTGATCATCAGCCGCTGTCATGGCTCCTATCGTGTAAAACACCAAACTCTAGATTAGCACGATGGTTAATCCGAATTAACAACTACACTTTTCGTATAGTGTATCGTAGTGGTAAAACTCATTCAAATGCTGACGCGCTGTCCAGATTGCATGTTCCAGAAGACAAGGACAAATCAGGCGATGAACCAGATGAAAATGGTCAAATTATAAATTTCATTTCCGATCAAATAAAAACCGAACCGAACGAAGACGATCGAAGCAACTTATTGGTTACGCCAGAAGAGCAAGACAAAGAAAAATGTATTTTGTGGATGAAACAACTAATCGAGAAGAATGGCGACACAAAACCGATTATTGAGAAAGAGCATTTGGACACAAACCTTAAAAGAGTACTTTACGAGAACTATGATGACTTGCGAATCGTCGATCGACTTTTGTATTGGTTTAAACCTCAAGACGACGGATCAACACTCAACTAAACCTGTAGATAGGTTAAAATATTAAATAAATAATTTCATAATTCTAAAATATTTATATTAAAAAATCAAATTTTTGTAAAACTTTTGTAAAGTTAATTTCGTATAATTATTATGTAATACTCTCTAGTCCTCGAAACTTACAATTTTTAAATCAACATTCAAAATTCGAATCTAAAAACTCGAATTTGGTTTGAGCTGAACCCCCGTCCCACCCAAACCAACCACATACTGCAAGAAGAACCAGCTACACCAAGGGTTCAACGTCAGTTAGATGTGTTGGCTCGAATTGAGCAAGAAGTCCGCGCTGAAGCTGCCGAAATCCGACAAGAGGCTCAAAGATGGCGAAGGGATGCTGAAGCTGCGACTGAACGAGCTACGAACGCCGAAGCTCAATTGGCAGAAAGCCGCCAGCTTGTTCAAGATTTGTTGAACCGGTTGATCAACAAGAACCATCCCGCCCTTGGGTACCGTTGGCATTTAGGAATTTACATCGACGCCTAAACGAACAACCCCAACGTGACCAACAGCAAACCCCCATAATCAACTACATACCTCTACACCAACTACCCAAACCACCAACTACTAAACGCCACAATTTTAGTCAAGGTACGTGTCCGGTTTGCCTTAATAGTTTTACTGAAGTGCCCTCGATTGTTACTCCCGAGTGTGGTCACTTGTTTTGTGAGGGCTGCATGCATCGATGGGTACACGAGAACCAACGCACATGCCCGGAGTGTAGAGCCAGACTAGGCCCCACTTTTTACATTCGGTTACATTCAAGAGATTAAATAGTTACAATTTTTAGTGGTCAGTTAAATAATAGTCAACCTTATTTTTTATTTTTGCTCTCTTTGTTTTGTTTAAATTTTCTAGTGGTTAGTTGTCAGCGCCGCATTAGTCCTGCTTATGAAAGGGGGGAGGGATGTTAAGACCTGAGTTTTGACATCACTCACTCCTTCTCACTAGTCCTCATTTATTTCATGTTTAGTTATAACTGCAGGCAGCGCACGCTAACAACTAAACACTATTTAAACCACTATTATTATTATTAACACTTTGGATTCCAATAAATTACTTAAACATATTTCACTTGTTTTATTCATTTTACTTGGTCATTCCCACCCCTATAGTCAAATTCAAGACTTTACATTAACCTCGATTGCGTACTTCTTATTAAACAAATTTAAGATTTATTGTTAAGAATGACTTATTTAACAATATTTAAATTTCAGCATGCAAGTAAATGTGATTTTATTTAAGGAAAAAAAGTCTTTTATAGTATCTAATAAATGCTTTTTTTCTTTAAATTCAAATTTATAAGGTTTGAGCTTGTTTCTAATTTTTATTAAAATTAAAATCTATTAAAAAAGAGAAAAAAATTAATTGAAAAAAAGCTGTTTTTTTATTCTGTGTTTTCATTTTCCAATTCATGCTGTTCTTCATCGTCGGTAAATAAGGCATTTAAATTAGACTTTTCGTTTAAATATTCAGCTGAGTTTTTCTGTTCATCATCTAATCTACTACTCAAGTTATTTAATATATTTAAAAAAGCTGAGTTTTGTTTGGTCTGACTTTCAACAAAATTATCGGTCTTATCTAACTGAAATTTTAAATCCGACTCTTGTCCCTCACGCAAATAGTGAGATTTCTTTTAACTTTTTGGCGAAAAATTTTTCTAGAGAAAGCCAGCCCTTTCTTTCTGAAAATTCAAATTTCTCAACAATCCTTTTCAATATTGTAATTTCAATATTTTTGGTTTCGATAATCGCTATCGAATAAAATTTTAGTTGAAAAAATTAGGTTTCAGGTTTTATATTATTTTTTTCTTGTTATTTATTTTTTTTAGACGCTTGTGTATATAGAACAAAATGTTATGTTAATGTTGACACACACCCATGATTTGAGACCATCAGATCAAATTTGGAACCCTAACCATTTTGTCCCCGTACTTCGCACAAAAGTAGAATATTATTTATTAAAAAAAAAAGTTTATTTAAATTAACTTGAAACTATACTTTTAATTTTACTTAATTTAATCAAAAGTTAGAAAGATAATTTTTTTAATTTTAATGTTTAAATAGATAATAGGCGATGATTTGAATGCTTCACTAGAGTCCTTAATTAATAACAGTCAATGCATAAGTTTTAAAAATAAAATTGAAATCGTAATTTCTCAAGTAAGAAAAAAACAAAAAAATAATTCAGAAAATAATCTGATATTCTTTTTTTGCAAAAGGAAAGAAAAAATACTTTCAAAAAAGAAATCGTTAATGAAAAAATAGATGATAAATCCGGTGAAAAAGAAATAAGGTAATAAACGGATTTTTTTATATTTTAAAAATATATTAATAAATTAATTAGTTTAGTTTAAAAAATGATCGAATTCTAAAGATTATGAAAGAAAAAAAGAGCACTTTAATTTTAAATGAATATTTTTCAGAAAGTGACGGAGAGCTTGTTGAGTTAGAAAATAATCATGAAAAAAAAGGTAAAAAAAAGTTTCTTTTTAATTCTTTTTCAAGTAATAATTTATCGGCAAAATAAAGTTTTATTACTACAGTACAATCGCTTTAATCCGAACCGCGTTAGTCCGAACACTTTAGTATTCGAACTAATTTTATATAGTCCCTCCTCCGCTATAAACATTTTATAATGTTAATTTAATTTGTTAATCCGAACGCTTTTGTTCGGATTATTTTGCTATTCGAACTGAAATAAATAGTACAAAAAAAAATATACAATTTATATTTGTTGATTCGAACTAGAAGAAAAAATTATTTTTCATTATTTAATATCATCATGGCTGAACGTAATGTTAAAAGTTCAACAATTAGCAAAAGAAAAAAGAATGAATTAAATGTCCAACAAAAAAAATTAATTTGTCAGTTTTATGTAGATAATCCAAAAATAAAACAGTCGCAACTAATTATAAAATTTTCTAAAGAATTTGGTTATCCGATTCCTAAATCTACATTACATGACATTGTTGTCAAAAAAGACATTTATTTATCAATTGACTCATCAAATTGTTACAGAATTAGAAGTGCAAAATATCCCGAACTAGAAGATTGTTTACATATTTGGTTTTGTGAAAAAATTTCTACAGGGATCACTTTGAATGATCAAATCATGCTAGCTAAGGCCGAATATTTCGGAACACTACTTGACATAAACGACTTAACATACTCTGTTGGCTGGCTTGACAATTTTAAAAAAAGACATGGCATATCTTCTTACACCCTTCATGGTGAAGCTGGGTCAACTAATCAAAAAGATGTTCGCAGTGCTCGTGAAAAATTACAACAAGACCTAAAGAGTTTCAAACCTGAGGATATATAGGATGGGACCAAATAAAACATTAGCTCACAGGTCTGAATCAGGACAGAAACTTGATAAGACCCGTATAACAATCGGACTATGTTGTAATTCTACAGGGACAGAAAAAATGAAACCTGTAGTGATTGGGAGGTCAAAAAGTCCTAGATGTTTTAAAAATTTTAACCCGGAATTACATGTTTACTATAGATTTAACAAAAAAGCCTGGATGGTATTTAATATTTTTAAAGAATGGTTAGAAAACTTTAATAATTATATCAGATTTAAAGATCCAAATAGAAAAGTCTGTCTTTTAGTAGACAATGCTTCAAGTCACAAACCAGTTGAGCTTTCAAACGTGACCGTAAAATATTTGCCTCCAAATATGACCTCAAGTATTCAACCGCTTGATGCTGGAATAATATTTTCGTTTAAGTCTCATTATAAAAAAAAATTAGTTAACTGGTTTCTTGAACAAATTGAAGAGTTTAATACTTTTGAGCTGCCTGAACTAGATCAAGCTATTCGTATGGTGCGTAGAGCCTGGCTTGACGTTAGTCAAAAGACCATAGTTAACTGCTGGGAACATTGTGGTATTTTACCACAAACGAGCACACTGTCTAGTAGACCCCCTATAGAATCAATAGAAAAAGACTCGATACTTAGTTTTACTGAACTTTTAGAGCGTTTTAAGACCAAATATTATCATTTCGATAAAAACTGTGAATTTGAGTCTGCTAATGAGTATTTAAATGCAGAATGTCTTGAACAAGCAAATGAAGATCTTTCAGATGAAGAAATTTTAGATTTGGTTTTAGGTACTGATAAAATTGAAGAGCTAGATTCATTGAATCCTACAGAATCTATTGAAAATCAATGTAAAAAAACGACTTATAAAGAAGTTTTAGATTCTTTAAATGTAATAAACAACTATTTAAATTCACTAAATGCAAAGCAAAACTTAATTGATGATTTTGAGATTCTAAGAGAAAAACTTTCTGATTTGAGAATTGAAAATTTAAATCAAGGTCTTATCGATAATTTTTTTAAAAAAATATAATTATAAATTTTTATTCCGAGTTTTTTTTAATAGATTCAGTTAATTTAGAATTTGTTTTGTTATTAAATAAAAGATATATTTTTTTTAAACTTATTTTAATTTATCCGAACAATTTAATCCGGACTAAAATTTTACAGTCTCCCAGAAGTTCGGATTAACGCGACTATACTGTATTACTATTTCAATTTGAATTAGGTGTGAATGCACATAAAAAATTTGAAAATTAAATCAAAATTGAAAAAATAATTTGAAATAAAAAAAATTTTTGCAAAGTAAATTTTTAAAAAAATAGAAATATTAATAAAACTTTATTTTGCAAATTTATCATAATTTTTTTAAAGTTGAATATGAAAATGATGACTTTGATTTTAATTATGAAAAACTTGAACTAAAAGATGTTATTCTAATAATGTTAAATTTTAAACTCTCAACGTCTCGTCCGATTGCTCAATTGATTTTGACGAATTAATCCGAGATCAGAACGGTTCTTTCACAAATAATGGTGTAAAAACAAAATTTTATTATATTCAAGACTTAAATAAACCTGAACTGGTTTATATATCAAATACAAAAATTACCTTATAGATCCTGATTTTCAAAAGAAAATTATAAAAATGAAAAATATTTCGAACCCCATCCGGTTTAATCGAGCTTTTGTTTGTTATTTCTGGAAAATTAGTTTGGAAAAAATACTTTAAATTTGCTGGCGCATGGAAACGCATCAAAAACAGCTAAACCGTATATAAGATCGACCAAAGCTGCTCTTAATGAAGTAAAAATGTCAGCCAAAAAATCAACATCGATGAAATCTGAGTGTTCAAATATTTTAAATGAAAAGATGTCAAAAAACGACTTTAAAATTGATGATTTACCAAGAAATACCAAACAATTTTATAATCATAAATCGATTTTCAATAAAAATGAATTGGAAAAAAAAATTAATCAAAACTAGTGATAATTATGTTGATGCTATATTTAACATGAAAAAAAGTAAATAAAAATTCATATAGAAAAATTTAATTGCATTCTTGTATTAGCTGAATTTTTGAAATCAATTAATTTCACTAAAGACAATCTAGTAATGATATGTTTTAGTGTATGATATAACAACAATTGTATGATATGATACGTTTTGGGAGCTGCGAAAAGTTTTATTCAGTAATAAACTTTGATACAACTTTTGACTTGGGTAATTTAAAGTTTTTTAGTTAAGTAAAATTACAAAAAATTTTTTAAAGGAAATCTATTCATCTCATAGAGAATAAATTCTGATTTAAATTTTTTTATTACTTTTTTAAAATAAGAAATCCTAAAAATTTATTTATTTTAATCTTACTTTAGTTATATGAATAAGGCTTAACAGTTTTGGAAATAAAAATAAAAGCTCCTTTTATAACTTAAAATCAATAATAACTACATTTTATTAAGTTTAAATTTTAAGAAATTTTCATGTTTCATACTTTACGTATAGAATATATCATTATTCAAAAATTGTTCTGAACAACATCCAATATTTATGGGTCCTCTTATACTACACCTTAAAAAAGACTTCGATACCTATTAATATTTTTCTGAACAAATCCGATATCATAGCGATATTTTGTATAAAGACAAAGATTTTTCTATACTAAACGTAAAATTGATAATTTCAGATGATGACGAAGGCCTCAATGGTGCCCTAAGAAAAACATTTTAACAGAAATTTTCAGTTTTATTGAAGAGCTGGCCGATGGGCAGCTGAATTCAACTAAACATATGAAGTTTTTTTCATTAAAAGACTGCAATTTTTTTGATTTTTTCAAAAGCAATTTTATTGGTTTAAAAAAGTGAACACAAAAATGAACATAAATTATTTAAAAAAGATAACCAATAAAAAGTAAACAACAAAAATTTAAAAAAAGAACAAAAAAATTAATTTATTTTGCATCTCTCAACACAAAACCTAATCCCAATTGTTGGTAATTCTTTGATTTGTTTTTCTTGTAATTTGTCATCCAAATATTTAATAGTTTTTGCCATTGAAATATTTATCTCAAAATTATTTTTATCTATTCGACAAAAATCATCCTGATTTAAATATCTCTCTTGAACTATTTCATGATCTTCGATAAATTGATGATTTGATTTATACCGAAAATTTAATTTATATTTATTTTCAATTATTTTATAAAGTAAATTGTCTATTTTGATTTTAAAAGATTTAAACAGGCTAGATTTTCTGTGTGCTTTTAACAGTTTAAAAATGTTAAAATTTATTTCATTTATTAATTTTAACATTTTGGGAGAGTTAATTAGGTCTATTTTCTTTTGAGTTTGATGACTTTTTGCTTGAATAAATGTTTCGTCGGTGTTTTTGTATATTGATTTTTGTTTCATTGATAATTCTGAATAGTAACCAGGGGTATAAAAACCTTTATTTCTTGTAACTTTTGACATTATTAAAAAATGCTTTTAGCGATTTCTCAAAACGATTATAATAATTTAGTGGCAACTGTTCACAATTTGAATTCAGAGTTAATTTTTCGTCACAGTGAAATCAATTCTAAAAATCAACTATGTAAAAACCTTCAGAGTTTAAATGAAAGTAAAATACGTTTGATACAATCACTTCTCTCTGAAATTGAGAAACTGTAATTATAAATAAGGATTTAGAAATTTTCAGAAAAGATAATGAAATAAAAGTTCTGAAAAAAGATTTAAAAAGAGCAAGAAAGCGTAAAAGCTTCTTTGAAGTCGAAACTAGACAGGCTTTCTATATAAAAAATGAACTTCGATTGATGTTTGAAAAAATCGATCAAATTTGCAATGGTATTGATTTAAAAATAAATAGAATTGAAATAAGCAAAAAAACAGAAGATATAAGTAATAGAAAAATAGAAATTATTATACAAGAAAATATTAAAGAAAGACTCTCAATCGAATTTGTTTTATATATATATATTTCCGACAAAATTTTGGATAAACTTGGGCGATTTTTTAACTTAGAGATTCCGTCAATTATTGAAATAAAAAAAGCGAGAGAATTTATTAAAAAACAATTTCAATTAAATAAGATTGACAATGGATATTTTGTTGATCCTTTTATTCAATTAAAATCAAAGCTTTATTTTCTTATCAAAACCCAAAAAATAAACGAAACATATATAAAAATTAAATTGACAGCTGACGGCACAAATGTTGCAAGTAGTGTCAAAATAATCAATTTTTGTTTTTCAGTGATTAACGAACGTAAAGAATCTTCAGGAGTTAATGGTACCTATAGTTTAGGCATATTTCAAGTAGAACAAGAAAATTATGAGAGTATCAAAAATTGGATGTCAAGTATTTGGAATACACTTAAATCCTTTGATAATTTCTATTTTGACGGAAAAAATTACAATATAGAATATTTTTTCTGTTCGGACTGGAAAATGTCATCTATTGTTTTAGGACTTTTTAGTGCTAATTCTAATTTTCCATGTCTATGGTGTGAGGTTCATAAACAATGCCTTTACAAAATTGAAGATTATAGCCCAAGATGTTTTGAAAATCAAAAAAAATAATTTTTAACAAATCTAAGAAGAGAGGCTCCCATTTTGGCTTTAAAACAGACCCGATTATAACAGAAATACCTCATTCAAATTTTTGTATAGACTTGTTACACTTATTTTTACGTATAAGTGATGTTTTATTTGAGCTTTTAATTTCGGATTTGACTGTTTTAGATAAATTTAGATCAAACTCAGAGTTCTCAGATGAAAAGCATACAAATTTATCAAAATTAATTTGTTTTATTATAGATAAATGTGGAATAACAATTAAAATCTTTAATAATGAGAATAAGAGTATAAACTTAGCAATGAATATTTTTTCAGGAATAAGTAGACTTAAAATATTCGAAAGAATTAGATTGAAAGATCTTTTTGAATCAAAATTAAAAAACTCCGATAAAATTGATGAAATTTGGTCAAAATTTTATACAATTTATACGTCTCTAAAAAAAGACACAATTCCAAAAACAGATCAAATAAGATTATTTACTTCTGAGTGGTAAAGCCTTTTTCTTTCAATCAAAGAAATGATGTTACTCCGTATATTCACGCTTTTACTAATCACCCGCATCAATTTATTAGTCGAAATATCAACATTAATCATTTTAATTTAGAAGGCTTAGAAGACTAAATGATTTCACGAGAAGCGATTATTTTAGAGCAACAAACAAAAGAAAAAAATTCATCAGAACAAATTTTGAAAAAGCGATGCCGCCTTGAATATTTGAGCAAAACTTTTAAATTTTTTATTAATTTTTTTTACTTTATTTTAGAATTATTTTTAAAAAATATATTTTTTTAAATAAAAATTTCAAATAAAAACTAATTTTTTATTCTGAAAACAAAAAAAATATTTATCTTATTTATAACAAAATCAATAAATATAAAAAAACTTATTTCTTAAAAAAAATAAAATTTTTTTAAAAAAATTATATTTTTTCACTCTCTTTTATTTAATTAAATAACTCATCCAATAGAAAATATTTGATAAAACTAATTATAATATTTTTCATTCAAAAATATTGCGCTAAAAACTCAATATGATTAGCAATGATACAAACTGGAGATTTTGAATTGTTGGATCTTTATAGAAATTGTATTATAAAGGAAAACGTTTGGAATATATTAGACAATAAGCAAAAAGAAAATAAGTGTTATATAGTTATTACTATATAACTATAAGCACGCACTAGTGATGATCATCTCTCAGCTGATCTCGTGCTGAAGAGAGTGATCCTCATTAATATAAATTATTATTTCATTTTTACTTTTTTAAGATTTGAATATTTTATTTTTTTTAATAATTTTTTTTATTTTATTTTTATTGAAATAAACCGCTAGCAACTAATTCAAGTAAGTTTTATTTCATTACCCCACCATCGACCCGTAATACATTGGTGTCAGCGGCTTTAAAAAAGTTTTATTGTGAGAGATCTTGTTAAGCTAAAGTTAGTGTTTCTAAAACGTGCTCTTTAAGAAAATAGTTAAACCCGTGTGAGTTATAAGTTAAATTTTAGAACCTGTGTGAGTTTTAAGATTTGTTCATTTTTTTTTAAATTGTGTTTTTGTTGGAACTGTGAGTTTCATTCGTTAAGTCAGTTAAAAAGTTTAGCTGTGTGAGTATTCAATTGTTAAATCGTATGATGTTTGAAAAAATGGAAAAAGAGCGTGTGACTGGATTATTCTCAAGTAACAATAAAAAGTTTTTAGCCAATAAGAAATGGGGTATGGATAGTATATTTAGATGGGTAAAATGTGAAAAATGGCATCATTCATTTTATTCAAAAATTGAAGCAGCAAAGCAAGCAGTTGTAAAAACAACTAAGAATTTCATTGAACAATCAATAAGCTGACAAAAAGAAATAGAATCATGGCAAACAGTATGAGATCTCCATGTGTATTCAATTTAGAAACAAATGTTGATTTGTGGTTAACAAGGTTTGATAGCTATTTGGAGATAAATAGGATATTTGCTGACAGAGATAAAATCAATGTTTTAGGCTCATATTTGGATGACACAACGTTTAAGCTTGTAGATAGTTTGGTCCATGAAGAAACTTATGATGAAGTAAAGACAAGAATTAGAAATTTATTCAGTAAGCCTGAAACACCAGCTCATGCGTATCTTCGTACGTTCGTCGGTAGATATCAAGAGTTAAATGAAAGCTTTGTCCAGTTCGCAGCTGTCTTGAACGACTTAGGGAGAAGAGCATTCCCAGATCTCACTCCTAGAGAGTTGGACGCTTATATCCGAGGTCATTTTAGGACGGGTTTGCGAAACAGGAACATAGCTGACAAATGATGATGGATATCGGCGACATGGAAATTTTGATCATAATGAAAAATCCCGTAGATCTAGTTCATATAAAAGAAATCAATGTATAAATTCTAGAACAGAAAATGAAGATAATTCTAAGAATTTAGAAAATTATTCAAAAAATAAGAGTGTTAATTTTAATTTTAAGAAGAATAAATTTACGGAAGAATCGGAATTTAAACCAAAAAAGTTAACATTAATATCTAATTTTGAGATTTTTAAGATAAATGAAAATGTTTATAAATGAGGAAATAGTTAATCAGTTAGCTAAAGTTATAAGTTTGGGTTCAAAGTTTGTACCTTTACCATTGTATTCTAGATAAAATTTATTTAAAAATCTCTATAGTTCAATTGATAAATGTATTTTAAATTTGTATATACATAATACTTAGAAGTCCAATTGTTGGTCAAAAATAAATCCGTTAAAAAAATAACTTAAAATTCAATTTCGGCAAGTTCTGTTTGTAATTCTTTTTGTAGATTTAAACCTTTTTTATAGAAATTTCAGACAAGTTTTAAGTCCTGGGGGCATTTTTGATTGAAATAATTTCATGAGTTTTTTTTTTTAATTTTTTAAAGCTAAAAAAATTTTTTATAATTTTTAAATTAAGTGACTTTAAAACCCTAATTTTAAATCCCAATATGAAATACTGTTGGTCAACCAATTTTTTTCCTTATAATCTTCTTTTTTCTTATTATAAATTATTAATTTCTAATTTTTTGACGGAGAATTTTGATTGTGTTTTGTCTTGTTTAGTTAATAAATCCTTAATTTTATTTGTTTCATAATCTTTTTTTTGTAGTCCTCATCTTTGACTTCAACTACTCTTCTTAAGTGCATTTAATTTAGCTGTGTCTCTACTTGTTAGCTAAATAATTTATAACTGTTTAGATATCAATTAAAAAATCACAGTGTTTATTTCATTTTAATTTAGAAATCTTGGGCGTTGTGAAATTCAGTTCAATTAGTTCAATTTGTACAAAAAGTTCTAAAAAAAAACAAAAAAATTTATTCAATTTTTTAATTATTCAAATTAAAAATTATGTAACATAGTGCAACATATTATGTTGCTCAAAATACTAGTGGTTTCGTCTTTTTAATTTTTTATTGATCTTTTAGATCAATAAAACAAAATCAAAAAAATTTTATTGTCGAATTTTTTGTCTTTACGGCAGATAGAAAATGAAATTTTATTTGCATTTTTTTAAAAATAAAATTCATGCTTCTAATAACAAAAAAAAATTAAAATTAAAATTTATTTTTTAAATTTTCTTTTGTTTTTCATTGTTTAAGCGCTAAATTATTCAAAAAAAACAACGGCTATTTTTCCTATTAGAATATAATTATTTAACCATATTCAACGTCAAAAAAAATTTTTTAAAGAACAATTTTTTTTTTTTTAGATAATATTGTATTCGACGAATTAGGCTCGGTCGAGGCATCAACTTCAATGCCTTCGAAGACTCTAAATCTCTTAAATCGTCCTAATGAAGAAATCGAATGGTTTAAAGACGGTGTTAAAATAAGATCCGATCCAAATCATCGTATCTACTCCAACAATAACATTTATTGCTTGAGAATAAATGATTCAAATCCTCAAAAGGACACTGGTGTCTATACATTTAAAGTTAAGAATTTAGAAACTAGCGGTAAATTAGACATTGAAGAAAAAACTATTGAGATTTTATCTGGTCTTAAGGATAAAGTATGCGTCGATGATCAAAGTGTTAAATTTGAAATAGACTACATACAAAAGTAGCTTTTTGTTTTTCCATTACTTCTTGTTCTTCCAATGGTTTCAATATTTCCACTGTTTTTTCCAAGACTGTTATTTTACAAGAAGTAGTTGATTTTTTAACAGAGCAACTATAACTACCCAAATCGTCTAATTTAGCCTCATATAAATTATTAATTGTTGAACATTACCTTGAGTTTTTTTATTAAATCTATCCAAGCCTAATGAGTATTTGACCTCGATGTTATCTTTCATCCAAATTGGTTCACCTGGACGACTAAACTCACACTCTAGAACTATTTCTTGTTTCTCATAAACTGTTTTATCACTTAATGGTCGCATTATTTCAGCTGGTAATTCTTCGACTTCTAAATTAGCACTGCATTTACGACAACGTAATTGTATTGTATATTCACTAGCGTCATCTAGTTGACAATCAAATACTTCTAGAGAGTATTTAAAACCATCTGTAATCATACGATATTTGGTTTCGTCGGGTTGAATTTCAACACCATTTTTAAACAATTTAACTTGGGCGTTTTCTTTATTTAATTTACATGTAAATTTAGCTGTCTCTTTTTCTTTAACTTTAACATTTTCAAGTTTTGTTTTAAACTCAACAGGAATTTCTAAAACAAAAAAAATTAAAAAAAAAATTTTCTTCATGGTAAATTAAATTCAAATTTGCCTTCGACGAATAAATGAGCACTTGAAGATGGTCCAGTAGTTTTAACAGTATATTTAGCAGCACCGAAAGACGTGATACATCTAGTCCTAGATGGGTCAAGGTCAATAAAGAACCAATTCAAGATCTAGAAATGAAATGTAATGATTTAATTGAAGGCTGTGAGTATGAGTTTAGAGTAATAGCTGAGAATAAAGCTGGCCCAAGTGAACCATCTTTACCTTGTAAACCATTCATAGCTAAAAATCCATTTTTGATAGACCAGGTCCACCTATAAACGTCAAAGCTGGTGAAGTAAATAAATCAAGTATTGAATTAGTATGGTCACCACCATTGACTGATGGAGGCTCACCAATAACTGAATACAAAATTGAGCGAAGAAATCCAAAGACTCTTAAATGGATTGAAATTATGACTGTTGGTAAAACGACTAACGTCACTTTGAATCATGTTAAAGAAAATCACGAATATGAGTTTAAAGTAATAGCTACTAATTTAGCTGGTGATAGTGATCCATCAGCGCCAACGCCTTTGATAACAGCTAAGACAAAAAAACTTGGTGACAACCAACTAAACCAACCAACTTAAATCGTAAACCAACTTTAATCGACAATTTAAAAGATGTTCGAGTAATGGTTGGCGGAACAGCTAATTTTGTGTGTAAATTAAAAGCTAA
>NTPY01000792.1:89394-100701 GCA_002922825.1 Brachionus calyciflorus
CGACTATAAGCACTTTAAAATTTTATATTTATTTAAATTAAAAAACTGATAAAATTAAAAATTTTTTTATCATCAAACTTCAGATGCAAATAAAAAATGAGCAAAATAAGACTCTATACAGTAAATTTCAATTTGAATCAATTCGAAAGGGCAATTAATAAAATTTTCTGTTAACTGCTAAAGAGTACAACAATTTTGCTACACCCAAAAATATGGGTCTGCAAAAACTTTTCAGACTGCATATAAAAAATTTTTTAACAGCGTGCAAATTTTGTAAACAAACAGCGTTTTTACCTATATTTTTGAATGGAGCAAAATTGTTATAATATGTTAAAATTGTTAGAATAGTTGTTAGCAATTAAGAGAATAAGTTTATCACTTACTATTCAAAATTTAAAGCAATTAGAATGAATTGAAATGACGAATTGAAATTTACTGTACAGAGACGCAAAATAAGCTAAAATATTTTTTCTTATTTATTTTTTCGTAGCATGTGATTGGTGTTTATCGTCCAATCGGATTCCAATTTTTTTTTAAAAATTTTTTCACATTATTTTTTAGTCGTTTCAGCTCAAAATTTTTGTCTTTAACAAGTGTAAAGTTTCATTAGTCGCGGATTCAGAGCCGGTATATCAATAAACCATTACTCATTTTAATATTCTTTTCGGATTTTTTCTCCACCATTATTGTTCACTAATTAACATATAATGACAATTTATTTTTTTTACAAAGTATTGAGCAGTACTACGTTACTTTTGCTGACTAACTCCTTACTTATTATTTCACTAGGACTTAACAAGTGTTACGAACTAGTGAATTATTCTTTAATGAAATTAATTTTCTCTATTTGTTATTTTTCTTTTTCTTGTTTATAATTTAAAAATAAAAAAAAAGTTTAATTATAGTGCACAACCATATTTAACCTCAACCAGAACGAATCTTTCAACATTCATTTAATTTTATCTAAATTCTATTATAAAAAATATAAAAGGTAAATTTA
This sequence comes from Brachionus calyciflorus, assembly GCA_002922825.1. NCBI lineage: Eukaryota > Metazoa > Rotifera > Eurotatoria > Ploima > Brachionidae > Brachionus > Brachionus calyciflorus. The sequence continues at coordinate 90,395 of NTPY01000792.1, forward strand.
AAAAAAAAGATAAATTTTTTAATTTCGTAATCAAAGGAAATTTTTCTATATAAATAAAGTTTGATATTAAATTTTTAATATTCAAAGATAATAATGGAGTTTTATAAAAATTATAAAAGTCGAAATAAGAGAAAACAGCTGAGTAAAAGCTATCATAAAAATATTGTGAAAAAGAATAAAAATTTCAAGTATTTATTAAATTGTCAAAATGTCTTAATTAAAAGTCCAAACGATTCTGTTTTCTATTCAATTAATAAGAAAAAAAGATGGCTTATAAAAAACTCAAATCGATTTTTTCAATTTTATGTTAACTTAAAAAGATTAGAATGGTCTGACATAAAATACTTTAAAAAGATAAAAACAAAATCTAATAGTTCCAAGTTAAGAATTTTGATCAATCGAAAACTGTATGCTCGTTATTTTGGTAAATATAAACAAAGAGTAAGAAATCAGCGAAAATTAATCAAAAACGAATTAAATGTTTTTCAAAAAAAAAAAGACAAATCAACAGTTTTAAAACGAATACATGAGAAAAAGAAACAAGAGAGAAATATTCGCTATATGGGTATTAATTTGTATATTAAGAATTTAGATGATACTATTGATGATGATAAATTAAGGCAAGAATTTGCTTGTTTCGGGACTATTACTAGTGTTAAAGTAAATTTATTTTTTTCCCTTAAAGAATGCTCTGTATAGTAAATCTCAATTCCTCATTGAATTCATTAAGTTGCATCTTGGATGCGTATGGTTAAAAAATTTTTTAAAATATTTGACAAGACTCTTGCATTTCAAAGACGAGTGACTCACAAACTAACTCACAAGAACTCTTTAAAAATATGATGAAAAAAAGAATATTTGACTTTATTGTCTTAAAATAATTTTTCAAATCTTCAAAGGCCAAAAGTTTGAGCTTTTTTTTAACAAAGGATTTTGTACAAAATTCATTTTTAAAAAAAAGTCAAACTTTGTTTTACCGAAACGTCGCGAATTGTTTATAAAGTTTTTTCTAATTATAAATTTTTCATATTTATTTGATTAAACCATGATAGTTTTTAAAATTTACCATATAATTAGGCAAAAATGTTGCAGAAAAATTGCTAAAGTTTGTAGCAGTTTACATAATAAGTTTATCACTTCCTGTTCAAAAGTTAAAGCAATTTGAATGAATTGAAATTACGAATTAAAATTAAATAATTTCGTTTATTCGAAAAATAGTTACATTTTTTTTTCTTAAATTAGGTAATTACTGAAAATGGTCGTTCAAAAGGTTTCGGTTTTGTTTGTTTTAGTGCACCCGAAGAAGCAACTAAAGCTATTATTGATATGAACGGTCGTATAGTTGGTACTAAACCATTATACGTTGCTTTAGCTCAACGTAAAGAAGATCGAAAACATCATTTAGCCACACAGTATATGCAAAGAATAACAACATCAAGACAACAAGTACAACCAAAATTAAATAGACCAACACAACCGGGACAAGTCGTTCAAACACATGCTATAAATGTACCAGGACAAGAGCCTTTGACTGCCGCTATGTTATCAGCTGCTCAACCACAAAAACAAAAACAATTACTTGGTGAACGACTTTATCCACTCATTTACACAATGCATCCAGAATGGGCTGGTAAAATAACCGGTATGTTATTGGAAATAGATAATGCAGAGTTATTACACATGTTAGAGTCACGTGAGTCTTTAAAAGCTAAAGTTGACGAAGCTATTTTTGTTTTACAAGCTCATCAATATCGTCAATAGCAAAAACAACACTAATCCTAATTATAAAATCGCAAAGTAATAAAATTTTTATAACAACAAACAGTGATTCTTTTTTTATGTTCTTCCGAAAAAAAAATTATATTTTATTTTTAAAAAGATATTTCCGAGTACATACTGTCGATAACTGAAACTGAAAAACACCCCATTTTCGATAAAAACACCTGGGTAAATTGAGTTAGTTATTTTAATTAAAATTAAGAAAAACCGTTTTTTTAAAAATTTTATTATTTAAAAAGCGCAGACCGGTTTCGACCTTAGAGGTCTTTATCAATGCTATCTAAATCATTAAAATAAATATACAATATTGAAAAAAAAAATTTTTTTCTTTTTAATTTTTACAATAAAACTTTTTTGAAAAATGAGTGAATTTTTTGAAAGTTTATATAGTTTTTTTAAAAATATTTTAAATTTACTTAGCCATAGAAAATAAAATTTTTATGTTACAATTTATAAATTAAAAGTTATTTAACATTAAATTAGATTATAATTATATAAACAATTAAGTCTATTTGATGGACATAAGTTTAGTCAATTCGGATTTATTGTATTAAGTAAATACATTAAATCTGTTTCAAGCCTAAGTCTAAAATTTTTGATATATTATATACAAAAATTGGTCTCTTTTTCATTATTCAAAGTTACTCTTGTACACTTCCCTACCTTTTTGTTTTAATCCAAAATTACCGAGTTAAAATCGAAATTTTTCAAGTCGACTCCAGTCGACTTGAAAATCATATCCGGTCCTCAGACTACCTGATGTAAATAAAACGTTCATTCTTACAACAGATGGGTCAGGATATTGTATTGGGGTTGTTATATCTCAAAAAGATCACAAATGTGGAGAATTTATTATTGCATGGGCTTTTCGTAATTTAACTAAAGCCGAAAAAAATTATACGATCAAAGAAAAAGAGTGACTTGCTTTAATTTTTAGGTTTAAAAAATTCAGAACCGAATTACACGGTGCGAAAGTAAAAGCTATTGTAGACCATGCAGCATTCGTTTATCTTAAATCTATAAAAAACCAAACTGGAAGGTTGGCTAGATGCATTATCTTCATACAAGAGTTTGACTTCGATATAATCTATAAAAAAGGATCGACACTTGCCAATGCAGATGCGTTAAGCAGACCTTTCATTGATTATTTAGTTACTGTTGAATGCACAGAGGAGCATAAAAAAGTTATTTCTTCAGTAAGCATAAAGGAAGTAAATCAAGATGTATCGGAAGATGCAAATTTACTCTTTTAAATTCAGTTTAATAAAATAATAGCTGGTTTAAGTAAAAAAGAAGTAAATAGAATAAAAAATGTAGCAAAAAATTATAAATTTGCTAATTCTTTGTTTGAAAAACGATGTTCAGTATTAACAAACTAGAGGCAAGATTTAAGGGACCTTACAAAGTAATAGGCCAAACAAAACGGGGAAACTATTTGTTATCGAACGCACTAAATGAAAAATTAACAGATTCTGTTCCTCGACAAAAATTGAAAATTGTAGAAAATGATGATTCTCTACCTCCAGAAAGTGCTGCAGTCGAGAAAATCTTGAGTTATGCAATTATGCTTTTCCTTATTTAAGGAATTTGTGGCAAGGAAGAAAACGTCAAAGGGATAAAAATAAAAAATAGTAATTTTAGGATATGCTCTCATTCATTCCATAGAAACTTAGAAAATATGAACTCTCTTTGTCAAATAAAACCAAATAAAGACCACTCTATTGTTACAAATTACTTAAAAAATAATGAAATTTATTTAAACTCTAAAACATACATAGCTAAATTTTTTACTTTTGGGAGAGTCATCAATCAAGTTTATGGAAATGGATTCCATTGTTTAATGAAAAAACAAATGTTGACTACATCTCCCGTAAAAACTCGATAGACATACCATGGTACAACTCTGAAATTTTAAATTTGTCCCATGGTAAAATTCCATTTTTGTACTCATTTTAGTGGGGTAAATTAGACCGGGAAAATTTTGGATTTAGACCCGGGTTAAAATTAAATTTAAACCGGTACAATTGTAAAATTTTATTTGATTCTTTCTCAAATTACTTAATATATTACTTTTTACACATATTCAAAAAAATTTCTTTTCATTCAATTTTTTAAATGTGATAAATTTCTTTATTCCTTTTTTTATTCTTTGTTCCTCTTTGTTTTACAAATCTTTCCTTGACCTAAAAAAATATTCTTTAAAAAGTTTTTTCAATCCATGAAAATTTTCATATTCAAAAATGAGAAGTGTTGGTAGAAAATTTAGTTTGTGTTTCAAGTCAAAAGTAATTCATGCTTTTGAATTAGTTCGTAATTATATTATTATGTTTATTAATAAATAAAATAAATATAAATTAAAAAATATAAAAAAAAAGTAAAATTGTATAAAATATAATTTGGAGCTCGCTTTGTTAACTCTTTCTAATTGTCTTTTATATCGAGCTTGAGTTAATGAAGCAAGTGAATACAATATAATTAAAATACATAAATATATTAAAGATATAAAATACAAATATAAACAAACAAAATTGATTAGTAAATTTCTATTAAATAAAGGTTGTTTGTTTGTAATAAATTATCTAACTTGTTTGTATAACATATCCCCCCATTGAGATAAGTCATTCGACCTCGAATTGAGTCTTTCCCAAGGTGTTAAGCTTAAATATCTTCTTTACGCACTGAATAGAGGCTCATATTTGATCTAAATATCTCATCATATGTCTCATCAACTGGTCTAGCTGTCAGTGGTTTTGTTTCAAATATTACTTTCTTTTTTAAATTCTTGGATTATCTAGTATTTTTTCTTTTAGTTTCTTTTTTATAATAATTCCTTATTTTGTATATCAGAAAAATTGCGTCTAAAATAACGATCAACAGAAAAAATATTAAAGAGAAGTATATTCCATAATTCAGCCACATGTAAATCATATTTTCCAATGCTACCTTTACCTCAACAATTTTTGACTTAATATTTGACGTGTCACTCATATGTATATACCATGTTCCTGCTGACATTTCATGATTGACTACTTAATGGAACGTACAGAGTAGATCTATGCCGTCAAGGAGTAATGAGTTGTGGGATAGTTGTGGTTCTTTTATTTTATTTGAAATATACTCTAGGTTAAAATATTGTAGTTGGCAGTCATTTGAAATAAAGGATTCATGCCTTTGTCTGACTATTGTTCTTTCAGAATTTGGAAGTTGAATATATTGGATAATTTTGTTGCAAATTACTATTTATGAGACGATTTTAATTATACAGATTCTTAAAGTTAGATTCTGCTAAAAGAAGTTCTCTTAATTCTTCTATGTTAGCATCCCCCAAGGTAGTGTTAGATACTTGAATATTAACTTTTATAATTACAAATAGTCCTTCTAGGGTTTTTAATAATTGTAAATCACACATATTTACTGCTTCAGTTACTTGTAATGCTATTTCATTGTTACTTACTAGATCATCACTGTTTTCTTGTATTGTAAAAACTTCTTGATTTATTTTGTAAAGAGAACACTCATGATATAATGTTGCATCCCATATTATGATAGACTGCATACTCTATCTAAAACTTAAGTTTGAAAAGGTAGTCGTTTGGTGAGTTTGCCGTTATAAGTTTTGGTGAAGTAGAACAAGAAAAACTTTCAGTTTTTATTTCTGTCATGGATCTAAAAGTTGGTAATGGATTGCTTACGAAACTACAGTATTCTCCTTCACACTCCATAGGAGAGTCGTTGCTTTTTTTGGTTTTAATCATGATAAAGCACTCGTCTCTAGAAATTTTTATATTCTCAGTCCTTAGTGACTCGTGGTCAAAGTATGCTTTTTCATTAGACAGTGGTATCCTGTACCATAAACCTGGTGTTGTATTTTTCCAAGCATAAAAAGTTTTCTTGTAGTCAATTTTGTGCCAAAACTACTATTGAAACTTGCTAGGTCAATATCTAATTTTAATTTCATAAAATCACAAATCAAAGCAATTGCTTCATCTGGAATTATACTTATATATGTTGTGCGCAATAATAATATAATTTAACTTAAATCAAAATTAAAAAACTGAATTTTAGTTAAACTAATTTTTCGCTGTTTAAATTAAGTCGAATAATTTATTTGGATATTAAATTTTGCTTAAATTACTGTATTTAGCATAAATATAAAATCTTATGTAAGTTTAAGCTAAATTTCAAAAGACTAAATATTTTTCAAATATTCAAAATTAAATAAATAATGTCACAAGATGAAAAAAAAATCGAATTTTACAGGCTACTTGAAGTGTAAACAGTGAAAATGTTCCTTGCAATTCCAAATGCCATAATGGCAAACAAAATTTAAAATGTTTAAATAAGTGATAAAAATTTCGGCAATTTAGCCTAAAATGGTTTTTATTGACAATTAAGCAAAACAAAAAAATTTTACTTATATTTCATAATTAATAAAATTTAGCTTAAATTTAAATTTTGTTTTACTTAATAAGCAGATAGGTTTATTGCGCACCACATATACAATGATTCGAAATCCATGGAATACAATAATGGTTTTTTCAAAATATAAAATTTCTCAAAGGTTTGCAACAATTGTTGACTATCTTTCAAAATATGTTTCACATTAAATGCACTTAAACAACATATCTAAAACGATATAAATTTTCAATTAACAATAGGCCGAATAAAATTTTTCTTTATGAACTTAAGCTAATATTCGAAACTTGGCTAAACTACATTTATCACTAATACCAAGAGTATCAAATAATTGCTTAGAAATGTCCCATTGACTAAATAGATGTAAAAAACATGAATTGATTTCTTTCTCTACATGTTGAATGGGATTAATATCTAAACGTTTATATGAATTGATCGATCCTAAATGATCCATCGCAATTTTTTCAAAATTAGCATTACTAATAAAAGCTACACCCAAATTTTTTATCACAAACAATAATTTTGAATGGTTTATTTTTAATATAATAAACGAAAACATTTAACTATTTTAATGACCCAGTCGATTTCAAATCACTGTATTAATAATGAGAACTTATTTTTATGATACAGTTCTCGCTAAATGAATTTTAACTGTAATAATCTGTAACCAATCAGAATGTATATTTCAAAAATAAACAAACCGCTTTTTTTAATGTTTAAAAAATTTATTTTTCAAAAATCAAAAAAGAGCATGGTTAATTTTTTATTTTTTCACAACCAATTATTTTTTTAAATCCGGTTCTTCAAAAAACCGTTCTTCTATTTTAAAAAATGTATTGTAAATGTCTGTGTTCCTATCTCAGTTTGTTGACATTTTTTTTTAATTGACTGGGGATAAATAAGAGAAATATTCAAAATTTTGATCCCTTAAAGAATTTTAAATTATAAATCTAAAACCGGAATTTTATCTATAAAATTTAAGAAATTTTTTCTTTATGAAATACAACTTAAATCTAAATTAAAAACAATATCAGAAATTTTCTATGTATTTTTATTTGTATTATCTTCACTAGTAACATTATATTTATTTAAGAAAGTTTTTTTAAAAAATAAAAAATTATTAATATTTAAAATACATTTATCAATTGAACTATAGAGAACTTTCATCAAGTGCATTTTTTTCTTTGTAATTCCCTCTCTTGGTGAATTCAATAACTATGTAAGGACCTTTAAACCTTGGCTCAAGTTTACTGAGAAGACCTTCACATTTCAAATAGACAGTTTTACCTATGGGGATAATATCTAATGATGTGTTTTGTGATCGATTTTGAGTAACTAGCTGCTTTTCTTGTTTTTTTTCGATTGTTTCTAGAGCTTTTGGGTGAGTGTAGTCAAAAAGATCTTTTATTTCATTAGCTCGGTTTAAAATTGCGTTTAAGTTCAAACGGTGTGTATCCGGTAGATGTGTTAACCCTTGATCGATATGCTAAGAGGACAGAAGATAAATATTTTGGCCAATTTTTTCTATCAGCTTCAGAGTGTTTTCTTAAAGACTCTATTAAAGTTTGGTTAAAACATTCAAACTTACCATTTGTTCTTAGGTTATAAGCTGACGTTACAACATGATCGAAACCCAAATTATTCTTTAGCTCTTTCATTACTTGGTTTAAAAATTCTCTACCTTGATCTGATAAGAGTTCTGAAAAAGGACCAAAAATCGAAATATATTCTATTAAAATATCAGGTATTTCTCTTGCTGATTTAGATTTAATAGCTTTAGCATACAGAAAATTTGTTAAAAATTAAATAATTACTAAAATTCTTTTAAAGCCTTTTTCTGTCTCATCTAGTCCAAGTACAAGATCAATTGCAATTCGAGTAAATATTTGTGTGACATTTCATACTTGAGCGCGATGGAACTTGGTAATACATTTATTATTTCGTTGGCATGTAGTGCAATTCTTAATGATTTGCTTAATATCGTTTAACATACCATGCCAGTAGCAACTGTCTTTTATCCGATTGTATGTGGATTCAGCCTGGAAATGTCCAAATGCATGAGCTTTGTTAATAATATTAGTTCGCTGTTCTTCATTTGGATATTCCAGATAAACATTATTTTTCAGGATTAAGATCTTTTGGCCATCGAAGGCATAATATTTGGCAAAATTTTTTATCTTAAGATCAGTTTTATTCTGAATTCCACATCTGAGTTTTTTAGTTGTTTTCAAATCATGTAAATTTGAATTTTTAAACGGATCTCGAGACGTTGAATCGACCTGATTGTCATTTAAATCGACAATAAAATTTATTACAGGTCTACTGAGCGCATCGGCATTTAAATGCTGTTTTCCTGGTTTATATGTTATTTTAAGGTCAACATCTTGAAGTTCAAGTGACCATCTACCAAGCCTCCCTTCAGGATTTTTGATAGAATTCAACCATTGGAGAGCATAATGGTAAACTATAAATTCAATGACTCCATAGTTACGCCATTTTCTTTTGCATTCTATTAAGGAAAGGCATTCTTTTTCTGTAGTGGAGTAGTTTATTTCATGCTTATTTAGTAATCTCGAGCAACAAGCGACAATGTATTCCTTACCGTCATCGTCAGTTTGAGTTAGGATACCGCCGATTGCTAATCCTGATGCACCAGTGTAAGCCTTAAGAGGTTTATTAGGGTCAATTATTCATTAAACATTATTAAATATATATATAGCTGGTAAGGGCGTTATTTTGTTCTGTGAACGCTTTTCGCATTCATCTGACCATATATATCTTACATTCTTAGCTAGTAACACGAAAAGAGGTTGTGCTATATAAGAAAATTGTTGTACGAATCTCCTGTAGTAATTACAAAGTCCTAAAAAACTTTGCAGCTGTTTTACGTTTTTTGGCGCTAGGCCATTTTTTATGGCCTCAATTTTTGCCGGATCCATTTTAATTTTATTTCTAGAGACTATATGTCCTAAAATTTAACTGAACGTGAGCACCATACGCATTTCTTCGGGTTCAATTTTAGTTTAGCTTTTTTCAAGCTTATTAATACAGTTTTTATATGACTTATGTGTTCCTCGAACGATTTTGAGTGAACTGTAATATCGTCTATAAATAATTCTACGAACTCAATTAAATCCCCTAAAACTTCCTTCATAATTCAACTAAAGTCGATAGGAGGGTTTTTCAAACCAAATGGTAAATGTTTTTCAAACATTTACATGTGTTGTAAATGCACTTTTATAAATGGAATCTTCGTCCATTGCTATTTGGTAGGAGCACGATTTTAGATCAAAGAGAGTGAACCAGGAAGAATCTCTTAGCCTATCAAAAATATCTCTCGGGTCTGGAATAGGCCATTTTTCAGTTTTCGTAGCTTTATTTAATTTTCTGTAATCAATACAGATTCGCCTCGTATTATCTTTTTTACCTACTACGACAACTGGGAAAGACCATGGAGATCGAGAAGGCCTAATAATTTTAATGCGAAAAGTCCCTTTGCTTCTTGAGCAAGAGAGTTAAATTTAATTTTTTCACTAGTGTTAAGTTCACTAGCTGGTACCATTTTATTATAAGACATATCCCAATAAAAATTTTTGCTTAATTCGACGACTGAATGTAAAATGTCTATGATTTTATCTTTTTCACGGTTTTCAATAATTGATTCGTTTTGAATCAAAATACTATTTTTAAAATCAAGGATGCCCTGAGATGGATAAATTCCACACCCATTTTTATAAAACCAATCTAAACCTAATAATATGTCATGATCATCATGATCAAAAACAAGAAATTCCATGTGACTAATATTACAACTGATTTTAACTTCTAACGGTTTTGTAATTCCGCTTATATGACTAATATTTACGTTAGCGGTTCTAATTTCAAGGTTGCTTAGAAGGATTTGGATATTATTTTTTATGGCTGTCATGTGATTCATGACAGAATTCGTAGCACCACCGTCTAGCCCTATTTTTACCCAGTCAAATTAATTTATCTGCCACATACATGAAACATGTAATTATCAGTATGTGACAGATAAAATTGTCTGTAATATGTATGTAATATGTTTTTTTTTTTAAATTTTCAAAAAAATACACATTTGACCTTTGAAA